>JAJEJO010002099.1:54940-72911 GCA_020662805.1 Glaucomys volans | reverse complement strand
GGGAGGGAGAGAGAGAGAGAGAGAGAGAGAGAGAGAGAGAGAGAGGCGGGAGGAAGGGAGAGAGGGAGGGAGGAAAGGAACGAAGAAATGAAGGAAGGAAAAAGAAAAAAAGAGAATAATCTTAATGATTTAACCCATGACATCCCAAATAACATCACTTTAACATGTAATCAACAATGTATATTAATCAGGGTTTTTTTGGGGGCGGGTACTGGGCATTGAGCTCAGGGACACTCAACCACTGAGCCACACCCCCAGCCCTATTTTGTATTTTATTTAGAGACAGGGTCTCACTGAGTTGCTTAGTGCCTTACCATTGCTGAGGCTGGCTTTGAACTTGGGATCCTTCTGCCTCAGCCTCCCAAGTCGTGGGATTACAGGTATGCACCACCCAGCTTTATCAGGTATTCTACAATTTTTTTTTTTTTTTGGAATGAGTCTTTGACACGTAGTGTATATTTTATCCTCATAGTACATCTCAATTCTGATAGCCAGAGTTCAAGAGCTTAAAAGCTATACTCATTTAGAGCCTGTTGCTCTAGACAGGGAACTCTAAGAATTAAGACTGAACATTTCTGTGATGTGCTAAAAGACATCTTCTCATTTTATACTAAAGTGGTCAAGTGGTCACATTCTAACTTCCTAAGCTCATTTTTCACCCTTCCCCACCCCATTGTTCTTCCTAACTCAAGCCTATGGTAACTTCAATTGCTCCCACTTACCAATGTGGATTAATCTCCTGAAGCATAATTATGTTTGCATTATTTTCCTGAAGAGGATATTACTGCCAGTGACATCTGCTAGAAGGAGGTGACAGTTAAGCCAAATCTTGGAAGCGGGTAGGAAATGGCCAGGGGGCAAAAGGGGACCGTGTGAGCAAGTGCGGCTGGAGTGTCCAGGCTAGGAGTAAAGCAAACATCAGATCTCATGGGGCCTTTTAAGCCCTGCTGTGAACTTGGACTTGATTCTGAGGATTAAGAGAACCATGAAGCACAAGTCACTGGGGAGCTCGGGAGAAAGGCAGGACCAGAGGCAGAGAGACTGGTTTGAAGGACAATATAGGATCCAGGTAAGAAATGACAAGAGTCTGAGCCAAGGCAATTGATTCATTCATTCACTCTACAAATACTAACAGGGCATCTATTGTGTGCTAGGTGATGTCAGGGCATTGGAGAGTAAGCAGAAAACAAAGTAGATGGAAACTCCTGCCACAGAGAACTTCAACATACTAACAGGGAAAGATAGATGGCAGGGGAACCAGGGTGATCCTCAAGTTTCTGGAATCTCTTGGTGAATGGTGGGACCATTCTCTGAGACAGATGTTACAGGAGGCAGAACAAATTTGGGAAGAAAGATGATGAGTTACTTTGTTTTTATTTAGGTGTTTGGGAGACACCCAAGTAGAGCTAGGCAGCAATCTGTGGGATATGCATATTCAGAGATCTAGAGAGAACCCCAGAAGGGACACATAGACTTGGGAGCATTAGCATATTCATAGTATTAAATCCCTGGGAATGAGCTACATAGTCCTGGGAGGATGTGTGGAAGCAGGAGTCACAACCCAGATGTCTGCAGGGCTCGGGGAGTTGCAAACATTTGTGAATTGAGTCATACATGAGACAGAGAGAGTGTTAGGCTCATGGATAACTGGAGAGGATGTACTCTAAGGCAGCCAGATTTGGCCTGTGGGTCTCTAATTTGCAACCACTAGACTTCTGGAATTTCTCTCTCTGCCTTCTCTTCCATTTTTAAAAAATATTCTTCTGACAGGAGGCTAGAGGTTTATAAAAGCCCGTTTCTTCCTTGGTGAAAGTGGGAGTCATAGCTCACCACATTTCCCAGCCTCCTTTGCCATTATGAGTGACCATGTGACAGAGTTCTAGCAATAGGAAATGAGCAGAAGTGAGGTGCTCTGTTCTGGCCAACACCCTGAAGAGGAGGGTGTGCCCCCATGTGCACTCCTCTTCAGCCAGGTGCAATGGTGAAATCTAGAAGATTGGGGAGCCAAAAGATGGCAGGAACTAGGGTCCCGAGTCATTGTCTGGGCAAGTCACCTACCTACTAGGATATCTGCCTTTGACTATTATGTGAGCAAAAAGTAAACCTTTGTTATGTTTGGGTCATATACATGTTTGGCTCTGTTTGTTACTATAGCTTGGCCTAATCTAGCAAGTACAGTTGTAAATCAAACATCCTGACTCTAAGCTCTGTAAGGGTGGGACCATGTCTATCTAGTTCACTGATGTGTTCTCAACCCCAGGTCCCGGACCCAGCATGAAATAGAAACACAATCAATAAGTTAATAATGCCAGCTGTATTTTATTGAGCATTTGTTTTGTGCCAGGCACTTTTATATATTAGGCATTATTTTATACATTGTGAATTATTTTATCTCATGTAATGGCATGAAAGTTCTTTCCAAATAAGTCTTTTATATATTTTACAGTTTCATGTAAAATATAGATCTTTTATATATTATACTATGTAATGGAAACTCTATAGGTAGGTTCTATTATTCTTTTTTCCAAATGAGAAAACTGTGGCTCAGAAAGATTATAACTGGTGTGCTGTTGTGATGTACAGTTGGACAACATAACAACAGGGATACATTCTGAGAAATGCAGCATTCGGTGATGTTGTCATTGTGCAAGCATCATAGAGTATACTCACACAAACCTAGATGGTATAGCCTAGGCTACACTATATATATATACAGTGTATATACAGTGTGTGTATATATAGTGTAGCCGATATATATATCTATATAAATAATCATATAATCATATATAAATAATGATTTATATATATATATAAATCATTGGCTCCTAGGGCCATGATGGAAAAAATAATCCAAGACCAAGTTAAGCACAAAAGAAAAGGATGTGATCAAGAGATACAAAATACGTGAGATTGCTGCCAGCGCAATATGGCATACTGTTTTATAGTAAATCTTTTTTATAAGTAGGAGTTCATTCTAAAATAACAATAAAAGTGTAATATAGTCAGTACATAAACCATAAACATAAGCCTAACAGTTGTTTATCAGCATTATGAAGTGTTATGTACCGTACATAATTGTTTGGGCTGTGCTTTTAGAGGACTGGCAGCACAGTAAGGTTGTCAACCTCAGTATCACCACAGATGCACAAGGAATGTGTTGGGTGGTGATGTTATGACAGCTGCTACCTCACCAGGCAATAGAAAAAATAGATTATAATCTTATGGGACCACCATCCTATATGTGGTTGGTCACTGAAGGAAATGTCATTATGTAGTACATGGCTGCACATACTTCAGTTTTCCTTCATGGCTTCTGGCTCACAGATCTTATAAGTAATTTCCTAAATGACTTAAAGCAATTTTTGTGTGTTGAAACATTTGGCCTTTGTCCTTGATTCCTGAAGCAGCTCCAGAATAGATTCAGAGTGATAAAGGCGAAAGACAGAGTTCTGTTCTTCTCAAGTCCTTTCAAACACACCCAACCTTATGCTAATGAAGTCATTTTGGGGGAAAGAGTTTAGACAAATACAGGATGGGGGTCTGGTTGCCAGAGGAACCAGCCATGTGCTCAGAGGGTTGGAACTTTCAATCCTACTCCTCAACCTTCTGGGAGAGGAGAGGAACTGAAGGTTAAGTTAGCCACTCATGCCAGTGGCCTCATCAATCATGCCTACATCATGAAGCTTCTGTAAGAAAGGATTTGGAGAGCTGCTAGAGAGCTGAACACTTGGAAGTTCCTGGAGGAAGGCACGTCTGGAGAAGGCATGGAAGCTCCTCCCTATCTCGCCCTATTTATCTCTTCATTTAATGTTCATAATATCCTTTATTTAAACCAGTAAACTTAAGTGTTCCCCTAAAGTTTGTGAGTCAGTTTAAAGTTAATCGTACCCAAAGAGGGAGTGATGGACACCCCCACTGACAGCTGGTGGGTCAGAAGCACAGGTGGAACAAGCTGGGGCTTGTGATTGGCATCTGAAGATGAGGCAGTCTTGGGGACACAGCCCTCAACCTGTGGGACCCAATTCTGTCTCAGGCAGACAGTGTCAGAATTAAATTGAATTAGGAGATGCACAGCTGGTGTCTGCTGCAGAATTGATTGCTTGCTTGGTGGGTGGGAGAAACCTCATACATATCTGGTAACAGAAGTGTCCTGTGCTGAGTGTTGAAAAAGTACAGGAGACAGAGTTTTGTTTTTTGTTTTTTTTTCTTATATCCTCAAGTTGGTATTCAAATTTAGGCAGTGTATCTATCCTCTGAAACACTAGTCCATGACCATGTGCATACATCTTAATGTTTTACTTAATGTAATTTCTCCAATCAAGGATGTCCTCAACCCTTCTCTTCATTTACTTAAGTTCTGCCTGCTTCAGCCTTCCCAGGCTGCTTCTGTCTTCTTCAGCAGAAATTTTTATCATTCTTACAGCAGGGATTTCATGTGTCTGCCTCTAGAAAGAAGTTGCTATGAGAGTAACATCTTAGTGTTTCCTAGAGCATAGGAGAAGATCAAGAGCCTGTAAGTGCTGAGGACTAAGAGAGTTGATCCTTATCTTGGAAATCTCTTAGTTCAGGGGAAGACTGACATTAAAAAAATGCATCGTGGCACATGAAATCTCTGCATTGATGGAGACAGGAGAAGAGCAAGGAGCCAATTCTTCCCTGAGAAGGAAAGAAAGGACTCCCAGAGCAGGTGATTTTGGAGCTGAGTTTCTGAAAGGACAAAGAGGACCACTTTAGTTCTGTAAGTTGGATCCTAAGGAGGAGAGAAAGCATGTACAATGGTGTGAATGCATCAAGATGCAGGGGTTCTTCTGGCTGAGTGAGGTGTTGACTTGCTAGAATGTAGGTTCCATTCATTGATTCACTTCTTTATTCAACAGACACTGAATAAACCTAGAATGTGCCAGGCATTATGCTAAATGCAGGGATTCAAAAGTGAGCAAAACAGATAAGATCACTACCCTTGTGGAGTTTAAAATCCACTAGGAAGCTGGGTGCAGTGGCATGCACCTGTAGTCCCAGCTACTCAGGAGACTGAAGCAGGAGGATCCATGGAGCCCAGGAGTTTATTTAAGGTCAGCCTGGGTAACATAGTGAGACTCCAATCAGAAAGAAGGGAAAGGAAAGAAAGAAAGAAAGAAAGAAAGAAAGAAAGAAAGAAAGAAAGAAAGGAAGGAAGGAAGGAAGGAAGGAAGGAAGGAAGGAAGGAAGAAAGAAAGAGGAAGGAAGGAAGGAGGGAGGGAGGACAAAGGAAGGGGGTGGGGACAAAGCTCTAATGAGCACTATGAGAAGGGAAGGAGGAAGGGATAATCAATCATGCCAGGGCCGGGTTAGGGGAGTGGGTGGGGCCAGACTGTAAGAGACCTCTGACATCACGCCAGGAAGAAGGAAACCCCCTCCAGTCTGTCACTATGTCCTGCCTCTCCCTCCTCTTCAATTTTGTTCAACACTCACACCATCACCATTCTTGGCACAGGTCTCCATTGCTTCTTTGAATGAATATTGACAGTCTCTCACAGCCTTCCCTCATCATTCCCAATGCAAACAGATAATCTTTCAAAAGATAAAATCTGGTCATGTTATACCCTAGGCAGAATTCTAAGATGGTCCCATATCTCCTGGCTTTACTCTGGTGATCAGAGTGAAAGGGATTTTGCAGATGTACTTGAGATGACTAATCAGTTGACTTGAAGATAGATCATCTGCTTCATGAAGCTAGTCTCTTAAAAGCAGAGTTTTCTCCAGCTGGTAGCAAAAGAGGGGAAGGGAAAGGTTGGAAGCAAAGGAGAGCTGGGTGGATTTGACTTGCCATTGCTGATTTAAAACAGATACAGGAGTGTCCCATGGGAAAGACTGGAGAGAGGCCTGTAAAAGCCAAGATTCTGCTGACAGCCACCAAAAAAATGGGGGGCTTCAGTCCTACAACTGAAAGCAACTGGATTCTGGAAACAACCTGAATAAGTTTGGAAGTGGATTTTCTCCAGAACTCAAACCAGCCAACACTTTGCCTTTGGCCTGAGACTCCCTGAGCAGAGAATGCAGCAGCCATGCCAAGCAAGACCTGCTGCCTATGGAACAGCAAAATAATGTATGAGTGTTGTTTTAAGCCTCCCATGGTAATTTATTATATACCAACAGAAAGCTAGTGTACCTTCTAAGTCTCCAACCCTCCAATAAAACTCTGTGGACTTACCAGGTCCAGGAATTTAATCCTTACAACAGTGCTATTAGGCAGGTATTTTTATTATCACCATTTTGCAAATGACAAAACTAAGACTCAGATTAAATGCTTCTCGTAAAGTCACAGCTAGTTAGGTAAGCCACCAGTCTGACCCCAGTGTTGGTACTCAATGGCTTCTTCTTGTTCTTAGAATAAATTCAAATAGAAAAGCCCCTTCCTGCTCAACCATCCATGCCTGCTGGACACTCCTCTCACTGAAACTCCTTACAGCCCCAATAACTGCCATGCTCTCTTGATTCCTTGACTTTGCAAGTTGATTCTTTCTGTCTAGAATGTGGCTTGCCCTATCTTCCATCTGTTTTTCCTTTGGCAGGCTCAAATAGTCCTTTGGGTCTTTCCAAAGATGCTACTTCCAGTGGGAAATTTCCTTGATCCTCCCAGATGAGACTGGAATCTACTGCAGCATGCAGGTAGGTTCCTCTCACACCTTATGCTTTCCCTTATTAGAAAACAGAAGACACTGTGTTAGAAATGTTTATTCCACCGTGCTCTTCACTAGATGGTTAGTTTCCTGCAGGCCAGTACTGATGATCTGTTCATCATGAAACCCCTGTACCTGGGACATAGTAGGAACTCAATAAATATTCACTGCATGAATCAGTGAATTTACACAAGTGCTTTATCCAAGAAGCAATGAGAAGCCATCCGGAGTCTGGAAAGAAGGGAGTGAGCTTATAGATCTGTGCTCACAGGACCTATTCAAAGTAAGTCTTGCACACAAGGGACTGTCCCTCATCAGCTGAGGATGAAACAAGTTTATTGGCATTGTGGCACTGGCTTTCTTGTGCTGTGAAACTTGGCTCTTATCTCCTCTGGGCCACATATGGATTTTCTGGATACCAGGAAATGTCAGAAACCGTCATGGTAGTGTCCCCGGTTTCTCCTTATGGAAGTAGGACACATAAAAGAGCTTATAACTTGGGTCTGAGCCTCATACTTCCACCACAATCAGTAGTTTCCCTGTTAAGAAGGCTGTGGGAAGCCAAGGCGCGGTGGAAACCCACAGACATGACCTGTGGAGAACTGGGAGTGGCCTCTGAATGTCCCGCTCCAGTGAGATCATTTCCTACCTACACTTGTTCACGGGGCCCACTGTCCCTTCCAGTTCTGCTTATATATGCAAATCTTGCTTCCAGTTAAGGAAGACTGGAAGGTCTTTCGCTCAGATTCCGCGCTTAAGACTCTTAGGGTGGTCTTGGTAACGCGATTGCAGTCTCGGTTAGAGACTGCTGAATGCTTCAGTTTCCCGGCTTGTGCAAAGTGCACTCCCCAGAATACGCTTCCCTGAAGGAGCAGGGCCACATTTGGGGACGCCGGGAAGGTGAGATAGTCTGATCAAATTGCATCCAGTCACCTCTAGATCCAAGGGGAGGAGGCAGTGGGCGGAGAGAGACACAGAGCTAATACCTTGCTGAAATGCGGAGAGGTCCCGAGTTTTTCTTTGCACCAGCTCGCGAAAGAGCTCAAATTGGGTTTAAGACGCCAGCAACTCCAGCGAGGGACAGACCCCGCGCAGCTCGGCTGGGAGGGGCGAATCTGGGCGCCGCGCCTCGGGTGCTTAGGGAGGGAGCGCCGGGCGCTGGGGCGGGAAGGGGTGGAGCCACGTGGGGAGGAGCAAAACCCAGAGGCCTCGGGCACGGTGGGCAGAGCCAGAGCTGCAGAAGCCCGAACCCGGGCGGGCGGCTTCTGGAGCGCTCGCCGTCTGGGCCGAGCGCAGCCTCTCCAGCCTGCCCCAGAGTCTGCCTTCTGTGGGCAACCAGAGAGAAAGGCTGGCGGCGCCCGAGACCGGGATCACAAATTCTTCTTTAATCTCAGAACTGCCGGGCTGTCCGCGCTGCCCCTGCCGCCCCACCAGGGCCGGGCTAGACCTGCAGTTTGTGTCCCGTCTGCACCATGGATCCTTCGGAGAAGAAGATATCGGTGTGGATCTGCCAGGAGGAGAAGCTGGTGTCCGGCCTCTCCCGCCGCACCACTTGCTCCGATGTGGTGCGGGTTCTCTTGGAGGACGGCTGCCGGCGAAGACGGAGGCAGCGGCGGGGCCAACGACGGGGGATGGCCGGCGACCCGGCAGGCCCTGGGGAACCGCCAGAACCCCCGGAAGAAAACGACGAGGACGACGACGAGGCGCTGTCCCAGGGCATGCTGTGCGGGCCCCCGCAGTGCTATTGCATCGTGGAGAAGTGGCGAGGCTTTGAGCGCATCCTACCCAACAAGACGCGCATCTTGCGCCTCTTATCGGCGTGGGGCGACGAGCAAGAGAATGTGCGCTTCGTGTTAGTTCGCAGCGAGGCGTCGCTGCCCAACACGGGTCCGCGCAGTGCCGAAGCGCGCGTAGTGCTCAGCCGCGAGCGCCCCTGCTTGGCCCGGGGAGCCCCGGCGCGGCCCAGCCTGGCCATGACCCAGGAGAAGCAGCGGCGGGTGGTGCGGAAAGCTTTCCGCAAGCTGGCCAAGCTCAACCGGCGGCGCCAGCAGCAGCCACCGCCTTCGCCCTGTTCGTCCACTTCATCGTCCACTGCCTCGTCTTGCTCGTCGCCGCCGCGGGCCCATGAGAGTGCGTCTGTGGAGCGCATGGAGACGCTGGTACATCTGGTGCTCTCCCAGGACCACACCATCCGCCAGCAGGTGCAGCGGCTTCTGGAGCTGGACCGAGAGATCGACCGCTACGAGGCCAGGGTGCATCTGGACCGCATGCGACGGCATGGGGTGAACTACGTGCAGGACACTTACTTGGTGGGGGCAGGGATAGAACTCGATGGACCCATCCCGGGAGAGGAGCCAGGGGAGGTAGCGGTGGCGGAGGAGGCTGCGGTGGCGCCCCTGAACAGTGAGGCACAGGCGGCAGCGCTGGAGGAACTGGCCCGGCGCTGCGACGACCTGCTGCAGCTGCAGGAGCAGCGAACCCAGCAGGAGGAGTTACTGGAGCGTCTCTCCACCGAGATTCAGGAGGAGTTGAACCAGAGATGGATGCGGCGGCGCAAGGAGGAACTGGCGGTGCGGGAAGAGCCCCCGGAGCCCGACGGCGGCCCGGACGGTGAGCTGCTGCTAGAGCAGGAGCGGGTCAGGACGCAACTCAGCACCAGCCTTTACATCGGGCTCAGGCTTAACACGGACCTGGAGGCTGTCAAGGCGGACTTGGATTACAGCCAGCAGCAGTGGGACAGCAAGGAGCGTGAGCTGCAGGGCCTTCTCCAGACTTTGCACACTTTGGAGCTCACGATAGTGCAGGATGGGGCTTCGGGCCCCGGCGGGCCCACGCGGGAACCCCAGACTCAGGCCTGCGCAGAGATGTGGGTGGACCAGGCCCGCGGACTGGCGAAGAGCTGTCCTGGCAACGATGAGGACTCGGATACTGGACTGAGCTCAATGCATAGTCAGGACTCGGATTCAATGCCTGTGTGCGAATCCCTGGTGTAGGAGAAGCAGGGAGGGAGACGGAGACAGACACGTCTCCCCTTCCTGCAGCAGGCATTGGCCCTGCCAGCTCAGGGACTCTAAATCAGGCTGGGGTGAGCCCAGAGCTTCTGCCTGGTCTCAGAGCTCCAACCCTGGGAAGGGTTGGGGACGCCTGCCGGGGCAGCGGCTCTCCTCTGGCTACAGGGTGAGTGTGGAGAGGGTGAGGGAGAAGGAAGCCTGGTCCATATTCCAAGTTCTTTTAAGAGAAAGAAGTAGTGAGGAGGTGGAAACCTCCTATATTGGAAAACTAATATAGCGCCTCTCAGTCCAGAGGTGCAACCTCCTCCTTCTCCATCACCCTGGGGAAATAGACGTGGTCCAAACCCATTTTCAAAACAGGATATAAGTATTACGGAGATTTCACCACTCCTCTGTAGGGGAAGGACTGATGGCAGCTCGAACTGTAGTTTGTGGCATAAAGTGCTCTTAAAAGAAACAGTTGGATGAAAAGGAAATTCCTTGAATGTTAATTGTGACTGTAAACGTGTTAAAACTAGCCAAAGAGGACGCACTGGTGTTGGTCTCAGCCTTACTTAACATCTTTGATAAAACCCATAGGCACCAAAACCCTGCCTGTTTACATTTCTGCAGATTTGGGAATTACCCATCTGCTAAATCATTTGCCTTTTCTTTCAAAGGCTAAGTTGTATCGAAGTCAAACTCTGTATTTCCTCCTAGTAAATACAGTGTAGGTTAAAAGGGGATCCTTTTTCCAAAATAGTCTTTTATTTTTACCAAAGTCAAACATATTCTTTCGCAGATATAAAATCCTGGCAAACATAATCCCTGGTTAAAATTTAATCCAGGCCCTTTGGGGTCTGTTCCTGCAAAGGCAGGTGTGTTGTCCTTAGTTCATGCTGCCACTTCATTGACCCCATCACTGTTATTTCAGAAAAAATAGAAGGGAAGTTGCAGAACTCAAGTTACACACAACTAAATTTGCTGTTTAACGAGCACTCTAGTTTAAGACTTAAAAGTAAAGATCTTTGCTGACGTTCAGCTTTGAACTTGAGCTGTAAGATTAAAACAAACCATGACCTTCATGATTTTACCCAAACCCAAGTCTAACTTCAGTATCTTTGGTCAGAGGTTAGTTACTTGTTCAAACTTAAGTCGAGACAGTGTAAATATCAGGGTTTACTAGATAAAGGCCCCCAAATAAAAAGTAAAATAATCTCATAGTACACCTTGAGTGAACACGTTGATTAACCATAGCACGTAGCCATGGATAAAAGCATATTAAAGTGAGCTAAGGATTTGAATTACTCTTGTGTGATGCACACCTGTGCACATGCCAGGGGCGGTGCAAGGTTGACACGTTCTCTGTGGTCAGTGAAGGAGCTGGTGGGCACTCAGTGTAATTCTTCTAGTTATTTCAATTAAAACTTATCAGTTGTAGCAAGTTGTTGGCCCCATGAAAGGAGCCTGCTGGCTGATTTCCCTTTGGAGCTGAGTACTTCTGAGGAATGTGGCTCTAATCTGTCCTGAGGAGGCATTAACAATGGGCTGTGTGTGTGGTGCCAGCGTGGTGGAGAGCCTGGTTATCAACCTGACTGTGGAGGGGCTGGCTCCAGTTTCAACACTACACGTGAAGATAACTTAAGAGGCCTTGCTGTATGGAGAAGTTTCTTCCCTTGCAGGGATCCTCTGTGTCGCCCAAAGGGGCCTGCCCTCCTGACCTCCTCAAGCCACCCTCTGTGCTGTCTCCTTCCTAGAGACAGCCCCACCTTGGATTTACCACTGCCGTGGCATTACAACACGTGTATGTGTTTTCAGATTTTTCAAGTAAAATCGGAATTAAAAGGCCGTTTTCTTAATTGATGTTTTCCAAAGACCTTACTTGGCATAATTATGGTTTTTTAGTTTCGTCTGATGCAGCAAATATCTATGCATTTGGTCTTGGGCATGATTAAAATGAGGAAGGAACCAAAAGAAACCCACTGTCCTCAGACAATCATTTGATCCCTAAACACGAAGTCTAATGGTAGCTTTCATTTTGAGGCAGAGGTAAAATCCTCATTAGAGTGTGACAAATGCTACTTGTCTGAATGGTTTATGCTGGCAATGGGCTGACCTGGTGGTTTTTAAATTATTGTGCTTTTTTTCCCCCCAGGGTGGTAGGGGAGGTGGCTCTTGGATGTTTATTAACTCCGAAAGAACACAGAAGTTGGCAGAACAGGACTGCCTGGCAGAAAGGAGCTGTTTTCCTTTTCACTATTATTATTTTAAACTTTGATGGGCTGCTGACGTCAGCAAATATTCTCGAAGCCTGTAAAGCAAACAAGCCACATCACAGGGAGAAGGCCTGTGGGATTTTCTCTGTTGCTCTGTTTCTAGAATCTTCCCTGTCCCAACCACCTGAAGATCTTTCTGTAGTCAACTCTCCAGGCAGCCGAGGAGGAGTCTTTATGTATAACAAAGGGCAGCCCAGTCTGCTGAGTTTTGCTTTCATCCAAATCAATTATATTCCTAAAAGGCACTCTCTGTGTGGGTAGGGAGAACAGGGACAAGAGACAGGGCCAGGGATGGGGGATGCCAGAAGGAGACAATAGATACTTTTACAAAGAGCTCTTTGCAAAACCTTGCAAAACTGAGAAAGAGATGGGTGTAAATAGCACCAAAACAGAGCTTGTGTATAGGAAGTGCTAAATAAATATTCAATAGGTTTGATTTTTCATTCACATGCATAGTCATCGTGGCACTGGGCATAACAGTGAAGCTCCAACCACTGAATGTCAGCACCCCTGGGAAAAGTGGCTCCTGTGCTCCAGCTCTGTTCTCCAGACCTTGCCAAAATCCTGTGAGGGAAACAGCAAGCTCAGAGAGCAGAGGAAGGAGTATAGGTTCCGCATCAACCAGCTCCAGGCATTTTTGGAACTGAGACAATCAACTGTGTATTGATCTGAATTATCCCATTCTTGGCCATCTCCCAAACCCAAAGATTCTATGTGACATCTCTATGTTTGTTTATTTTCTTATATAAAATATATTTATTATTATATTTACTATTAGAAAAGTTACATACTATATAGTCCTGTAACAAGCCTGAAACTAGCATGAATATAAACAAAAAAAGTCACTCTAAAATCTCTTACCACCAAAAGCCTGTCACTACCAAAGGTGGGCATTTTTTCTTAGGGACTTTCTGAGTTTTGAAGATTTCAGATTTTGCTCTGTTTTTAAAAATACAATTTTGACACACTTGCGTATATTCTTTGATACCCAGGGTTTGACAGACTCCTTGTAAGCAGATCCATTCATCTGGTAAATATACCATAGTTTATATGACTGCTCATGTTACCAGGTTATTTCCCATACTTTTTTACTATTATAAAATAATACCATGAAAAGCTTCTTTGTGCATGTATCTGTTTCCTAATTAGACTTCTTCCATCCCTTCCATAAGAGTCCTAGAGAGAGAATTCCAGGTCAAAGAGGACAGCATTTAGAGACTTGATATTGCCAAGTTACTTTTCCAAAGTTTATTCTAATTGCAATAACCAAAATTAATTAATTAATTATTTGGGGCCTCAGGAAGCCCGGGCTGACAATCACTGTCTTAAAATTCCCTTACAATAGCAAGTGTGGTCAGCGAATGAGAACTGTTAGGGAGATACGATATTTTCTCTCTCTCTCTCTCTTTTTTTTTTTCCACTTCCCTGAGCACCTGCTTAAGGTAATAGCAATCTGGGCTCTCATTAGAATTGGCCAGTATCTAAAAGGAGGAGGGACAAAACTCTGTATTATCAGGATTAAGGAGATAGCAAATATAAGTGTATTTATATAAAAATATTTATATATTTAAAATTTTTAATCTAGCAGAAAAGGTTTTCTAAGGAGGTAGTATCATAAAACATTTGTGTATTTCTCACCTAGTTGTTGATCAACAGTCTCTAGCAGCTTAAGTTTTTCTAGAAATTTCTTTCTAGATACAACATGGCACTTGAGCTTATTCTTAAATTCTCGAAAAGGGAAGATTTGATCATGGCAGTCTATGAAATCTACATTGTAAAAGTATTTGCTGAATTAGTTTTCCTAAACAAATGGGAAAGACGATGAGGACGAACCAGTTTTCCTTGAGTGTTTCCCAAATGCCAGATCCTTGTGCTGAGTATTTACATGTGTGTTTTTTCTTCATTTTTCTTGTAAGATGGGATTTTTTAACCCCCAGTTTTTACAGAGAAACTAAGTTCACCCAGCAGATCATCAGTGGTGGATGCAGGATTTCCACCCAAGTCTGATCTCAGATGTGCTCTGGTTGCTACCCACATGAAGCCCATACACAGCAAGTGTTTGGCACCTGGAAAGAAGAGTCCTCATGGGCCCCAGGGTGTTGGCATTGGAAAGGCTTAAAGATTATCAAAGTTATGTCCAAGTATTTCCATGAGGGGGGTGAAACAAGTTTCCCCCCAATTCCAGACCTGGTTATTATCTACTAGGTGAGGATTTAGTAAAAAGAATGAGAAGGAGAAATTCCTATGTAAATATCTGGGTAATTGTTTATGAGAAGTGAGTGTTTTGCCTGTGGAAAAAAAAATCTTGCAAAAAATTATTATCCCATATATTAGCATAAAAGTTTTGACTGAGTGCCCCAAGGGCTCTAACTGCTGCAGAGCACAGGGGCACAGTCAACAACATGGAACCCTTGGATACCAGGGTAGACAGCTGTGTGCTAGTCACATTCACATCTGGAAGGTGGTACCAGCTATGCTGCAGATGTTCCTATTGGACCTCTTTAGCTGGACTTTCTGGTGAGCTTCTACATATGTAAGTAGAGGGTGGAAGTGATGAGGCTTCTAAGGACCTTTGTGCCCAAGGTGTTAGGCATGCATACCTGGCTTAGGGTATCTTTGGCCATGTTAACTCCACTCTACCTATGGAGACCTGGAGTAGGTTGCTTCAAAGGACCACTGTCCCAGCATCTGCCTTCTCATTTATTCCCAGGTAAATCTTTCAGACACTTCTAGGATGTTCCATAGTTTTCAGGATAACATCCACATTTCTTAGCAGGATTTATGAAGTTGTTGGTTATCCAGCTCAAGATCCCTCCCTCAGGTCCACACATTTCTCACTGAAGACTATAGAATTGAGTTGATCCTATATCTTCATTCAAGTCACACTTCCATTTGCATAAGGCCTCTCCTCTAGATTATTTTACTTCTCTCTTTGTTAATCAGTTTTCCATTACTATAACAAAATACCTGAGATAGTCAACTTTAAAAAAATGTTAATTTTGGCTCATAGTTTTGGAGGTTTCAGTCCATGACCAGTTGGCCCATTGCTTGTGGACCTGTGGTGAGACAATACACCATGGTGGGGAGCATATTGCAAAGCAAATTGTTCCTGCTGTGGTTGGAAAGTAAAAGAGAAAAGAGACCAGCATTTAACAACACTCTTTGAAGGCATGCCTCCAAGGACCCAAAACCTCCCCCTAAGCCCCACCTTTCAATGTTCCCAATAGCACCAAGTTGGGGGCCAAACTTCAACACATGAACCTTTGGGGACACTCTAGATCCAAATGAGAATGAGCAGTATTGTCATCTTAACAATATTAAGTCTTCTAATCCATAAACAAATGGAATGTCTTTTCATTTACATATGTTGTCTTTAATTTCTTTCAGTAATGTTTTGTAGTTTTCAATCTTCAAGTCTTTTACCTCTTACTAAATTTATTCCTAAGTATTTTTATTTTATTATATTTTATTCCTTTTATTTTCTTAATTTTCTTTTTGAGATGTTCATTGTTAGTATCTAGCATCTTTTTTTTTTTTTTTTCTGGTGTTGATTTTGTTTTGTGCAACTTTGCTGAAGTTGTTAATCAGCTCCGAGAGAGGGAGACAGAAGGAAGGGGGGAGAGAGAGAGAGACAGAGAGAATGGGATGAGAGGGGAGGGAAGGAGCATGTGATGTGTACATTTGTGTGTAATCTATGTATAAGATCATGTCATTTGCAAACAGAGATAATGTTACCTCTTTCTTTCCAATTTGGACTTCTTTTATTTCATTTTCTTGCCTAATTTCTCTGGCTAAAGCTTTTGATACTATGTTGAATAGAAGTGGTGAAAGCTGACATCCTTATTTTGTTCCTGATCTTAGAGGAAAAACTTCCAGTCTTTCACCGCTGAGCGTAATGTTAGCTGTGGGTTTGTCATATATAACCTGGATCATGCTGAAGAAGTTTCTTTCTATTCCTAGTTAACAAATACATTTTTAAAAGAAGTCAAGAAAGGATGTTGAGTTTTGTCAGTTCCTTTTTCTGCATCAATTAAGATTTTCATATGATTTTTCTTTCATACAATTAATGTGGTGTATTGTATCAATTGATTTTCATATGCTGAATTATCTTTGCAATCCAGGAATAAATCCTTCTGATCATGGCATAAAATCTTTTAATATACTCCCAAATTTAGTTTGCTATTAATATTATTGTTATTACTATTATTGGAGTTTTTGCATTAGTATTTATAAGGATACTGGTGTGTAATCTTCTATTCTTGTGGCACCTTTGTCTGATGTTGCTACCAGAGTAATGCTGATATGGAATAAGTTAGGAAGTGTTTCTTCCTCTTCAATTTTTTGAAAGAGTTTGAGAAGGTTTGATGTTAATTCTTCAAGTGTTTGGCGGAAATCACAAATGAAGCCATCTGATCCAGGACTTTTCTGGGAGCTTTTTTTAAAAAATAGCTTTAACTTTTTTACTAGTTGTATAAAGTGTATTCAGACTTTCTAATTTTTCATGATCCAATTTTGGTAGATTGTATGTTTCTAGGAATTTGTTTCTTCTAGTTAACATGATTAACACACATGCACAGAAACTCTTAGAGCTAATTACGTTCAGCAAAGTTGCAGAATACAAAATCAACACACGCAAAAAAATCACAAAAATTCTCTACACTAGCAATGAACACCTCTGAAAGGAAAAGATGTTTTCATGTAATTGTTCATAGTATTCCCTTATAATCTACTTTTTTCTGTAAAATCAGTACGTGTTCCTATTTTATTTCTGACTTTAATAATGTCTTCTTTTTTTCTTAGTCAATCTAGTTAAAGACTTGCTAATTTTATGATCTTTTCAAAGAAACAGGTTTATGAATTTTCTCTTGCTTTTCTATTGTTTTACTTATATTATATGCTCTAATCTGTATAACTTCCTTTGGATAGTGTTGAGTTTGGTTTGCTCTTCCTTTTCTAGTTCCTTGTGTTAGTCAGTTTTGCATTGTTGTGATAAAAATACCTGACAAGAACAGTTTGGGAGGGGTGGTTATTTTGGCTCATGGTCTCTGAGGTTTCAGTCCTTGGCTTCAGGCTCCACTTTAGGCCTGAAGCAATGCAGAACTTCATGGTGGAAAGTCATGGCAGAAGACAGCTGTCAACTCCTACCAGCCAGGAAACAGGAGAGGAGCTATAGAGAGGTTAAACCCTTCCAGACAACACCCCCAGTGACCTACTCCTTCCAACCAGGTCCCACCTCCGGTAATCCATTTGACTATTCGATGGGGTCATCCACTGATGAAGTTAGAGCCTTCGTGATTCGATCTTTGCCCAAAAGCCCCACCTCTGAAATCATACCAAAACCATGGTATATCGTGTTTTTGTTTTCATTTGTCTTAAGGTTTTATAATTTCCTTTGTGATTTCTTCTTTCATCCATTCATTGTGTAGGAGTGGGTAGTTCATTCCCACATGCTTGTGCATTTTCTAACTTTCCTTCTATCACTGACTTTGGTTATTATGCCATTGTGATCAGAAAAGATGATTTTTATGATTTCAATATTCTTAAATTTGTTGACTTTTATTTTTGTTGCCTAACATTTATCCTGGAAAATGTTTCATATGCACTTGGAATGTGTACTGGATTGTCGTTGAGTACAGTGTTCTGCCTATGTCTTGAACGTTTATGGTTGTTCAAGTCCTCTGTTTCTTTATTTCTTTTCTGTCTGGTTGTTCTAACTCTTCTTGAAAATGGCTCATTGAAGTCTCCACCTATTATTGCAGAACAATTTGTCTCTATGGTTCTGTCGATGTTTCCTTATTTAGGGGCTTAGATACCTGTGCATATGTCTTCTTGGTGAATTGACCTTTTATCAATATTTTAATGTCCTCTGTCTTCTTGTAAGGGTTTTTGACTTAAAGTCTGTTTTTTCTGATTGCACATCTACTCGAGCACAGCTCTCTTGGTTACTATTTGCATGGTATGTCTTTTTCCATCCTTTTACTCTCAACCTATTTTTGTCTTTAAATCTAAAATGAATGCATATTCTCTATTGGTTGTGACATTTTCA
>JAJEJO010002099.1:35771-54540 GCA_020662805.1 Glaucomys volans | reverse complement strand
ACTATCCTTTAATTTTTTAAAATTTTTTCTTTGGTTCTTTGGACATTTCTAAAATAGCAATTAGTCTTTGTCTACTAGTTTCTACAGCTCAGCTTCCTCATAAACAATTTCTATGGGCTGCTTTCCCACTGTGTATAGAACTTATTCTTTCTTTCTTTGCATGTCTCAAATTTTTTTGTTGAAAACGACTGTTAGGACAATCTAACATGGCAATTCTGGAAATCATCCTTCCACCTCTGGAATTGGTTATGGTGGCTATTTGTCTTTGACATGTTTTTATTTCATAACTTCTGTTTGTTTGATTAATGACTTTCTTGAATAATTCTGACACATGGCCACTGAAGTCTCTGCTTCAGCAGTCATTAATGATGGGACAGAGATTTCCTTAAATGCCAATAAGTCACTCAGCCTTTACTGAGGGACCACATGAGCAAGCTGGGCTGCTGTCCCTGTTCAGAGACTCACTTTACAATTCGCTTCAGTCCTCACTCCCTAATTGCTGCAGGCCTCACTTGCTTACTCCCTCACTTCTCTGAGCAGTCAGAGCTGAGACCTACCTTCAGGCATTCTCCAGTCTTTCCTGAGTAGCAGGCACACATTGCCCTAAACCCCCTATGGAAATTTCAATCACCAGCATTTCCTCTTCAACTGTTTTTGATCAACTTCTTGTTTTTCACAGCTATTTTCACTGTTTCCAAGCAGTTGTGATGTTAAAAAAAAATTGCCTGTAATTGTTTTTGACAAATACCCCCAGGGAAAAAGCTGTTTGCACTGTGTGAGATCCAGTCCAGTCAAATAAACAGAGAACTACCAAACAGGGCCAATAATGGTGATTCTCAGAGAATGATATTTTAACCAGTGCCAAACCCATTCTGTCCCCTTCAGTGGCTTCTGGTTTTCACTGTGATTGTAGGGTTGCTGGGTTTTGCTGTGATTCTGGGGCTGCTGGTTTTCAATGCTACTGTGGAGCTTGCGGAGGGGGATGGGAACAGGGCAAGTGAAAGGGCAGAAAGCATGATGTTCTTACTGAGATTCCATCATTTTTTTTATTAACAAATGCTCTTTGGATTGTCGTTAGCCCTTGGTAAATTTGCAGAATTCTGGAAAGGTTCTGCCTGTGTCCTTGTTACTTTTATTGACAAGTGGCTTTTGGAGTTCTTGGCTCTCCCACACCCACTGACATCTCTTCGCAAGATTTTTTTTCTCCCTCTTTTATTGGATGGATAGAATTTTCTTTGACTGATTCAAAAGCTGTACATTCAAATTTGCCTCGTCTGTGTTTCCAGATTTCCCAGGAGCCACACTTATGTTTATTTTTCTGACCAATATATACGTAAACTTATCAAATTTGTGTTTGCCCTCAAGTAAGACAAGAACTTAACATACTACTCTCACTTCTGTGGTTTCTCTCCCCTTTCATATTGGTATCATCTATGATTTTAATTCTAGAAAGTCTTACTTAGCTAATAATAACCTTTCTCTGCCTATTTTATTGGGATTGCATTAAATGCATACACTACCTTGAGCAGAATTGATAGCTTTATGTTGCTGAGTCACCCTACTCAAAAGTAAGATAATAACACAGTACAGCAAATCACCTCCAAATTCAGTGTGTCTTAAAGTAACGATCATTTATTCTTACTCATGCCTCTGTGTGAGTCAGCTGGGGATTAGCTGATCCAGGCCAGGTTCAGGTGAACCTGAGGCTCCAATCTTCCAGGTTGGGTTTGCATCAGCTGCATGCCTCTCTGGTCTTCCTTGGGTCACAGGCATAGAACTTTCTCAAAGTTCCCTTGAACTTGTTACAGTGGGGCCAGCTTAGGCCTTTCTTTTCTTTTTTTATCATCTACTTCTCTGGTATTGGCTCATTTAGCTGTAGGCCTGAGTCGCAATGAGTAGAACAGCTAGTGTTCCATCATTAAAACTCCTCTCTAAGATTCTGGCATTGGGATTTTAAATGGATTCAATCCATTTGAATTTATACTTTGTAGACAGCAAGTCCACTTTTAGGAATCTACAGAATATTTATTCAAGTGGGCAAGGATGTAAATTCATGACTTTCACTATGGCAAAGTTAGCAATAGTGAAAATGAGAGGTCATGTCAATAGGAAACAGGTCACATGAATGAAGTTATGATCATATTATTTTATATTATATAACTATTAAAATCATGGAGGTCTGCATAGCTGACATGGAAGAACAACTATGATACACTGTTTTTAAAAAAGGAAGTAAGTGGAAATAGTATAAACTCATTCCTTATTTTTATAGCTCTGACACTAAAAATGACACTACCCAGGAGTAATGAGCACCCTTAGCATGTGAATATCATTTTCTATTAAAAGGGTAAAGGGTCCTTAAAATCATGACTGATTCCAAGTCCAGGGCAGGAAAGAGGTAAGATGGACTTGTTACATCTTATGTACCAGAAAGCAAAGAAACTTAAAAACTTGTTATGTCTAAAAAACTCAGGGACAACCTAAGGAGGACAACGTAAATGAGGCAGTGTAGCTGGGCACAGTGGCACTTACCTGGAATCCCAGTGGATCAGGAGGCTGAGGTAGGAGTATTGGGAGTTCAAAGCCAGCCTCAGCAATGACAGGGCACTAAGCAACTCAGTGAGACCGTATTTTGTATTTTATTTATTCTCTAAATAAAATACAAAATAGGGCTGGGATGTGGCTCAGTGGTAGAGTGCCCCTGAGTTCAATCTCTGGTTCCACCCCCCTCCAACCTGCAAAAAAAAAAAAAGAAAAAAAAAATGGAGGCAGTGTCAGGGAAACATGGTAGTGGTATCCCAGCTGACAACACGGAAATCCGTCATCATCCCTCCACCATCGTATCTCCTGGTATGATAAAACAGGAAGCACTCAGCTCTGCTTAACCAACATTCCAAAATAACCAACACCCAAAATAACTGAATCTGCATCAAACCCAGAGTCTAGTTCTGTAGAGAAGGCTACAGGAAATGGGCAGAATTGAGGGGCATGTGGAATGTTACTCTGCATATGTCATCAAGAAAATCCATATTGGGGTAAATTCTATGGCACACATGCCTGGGTTAAGAAATAAAGAGCCTAAAAGAAGGAGGGAGGTTCAGCTATTGAGACTATCATTGATTGAAAGAGACTTAAGAGACACATCGACCAGTCATGGACTGTATTTGGATATGATTCAAACAAACCAAATAGTAACATCTAAGAATAATGTAACCACTGAAAGAAGCTCTATGATTTGGTATAAAGTTGAAGATTTGGACCCAAAGGTTCAAATGCCAGACTCTTCCACTTACTGATTCTATGACCTTTGTCTAATTATTTAACCAGAGAGATTAGGAATGATCAGAAGTGCCCGTGGTGTTTTGTAACCACTGAGACAATGTATATGCAAGTGATTTGCAAATTCCACCGTTGCAAACATATTATTTTGAACTGAGAAAGGCTGAGCATCTTGTTCCATTTGCTCATTCTCTCATTCATATAGCCACAAATGCCTACTCAAACACCCACCATGTGCCCCTTGGTCTGGCAGCACAGAGGGTGTTCGATTTAATAAGAAGGGGTCCCCAGAGACCAGATGAAAAACAGAAGCAGGAAACCCAGTAATCAGGTGGGTTAATAGTCTGGAAGAGAGAGGAGGAGGAGGGCTGAACTAGGGGATGAAGAAAAACACTCAGATCTGGGAGCTGGCCTCATTGAATTGATTATTGGCAGAGGATGAGGGAGAAGAAAAAACTTACAATGACCCCGATGTTTCTAACCTGGTCATATGGAAGAACACCGTGTGTGCTTTTCTTGGATGGTGTGCAATGGGTGCTGGAAGTGGGAGATGGTAAACTCAGTTTGGATTATGGTGAGTTGAGGAGCCTGTGAGTGGCATTGATGAGGAGACAGTGGGAGCCATTGATAGGGATTCAATTGCTCAAAGAGTGTGAGTTAGTTAGTTTTCCATTGCTGTGACCAGAATACCTGACAAAAACAACTTAGAGGAGGAAATGTTTATCTTGGGCTCATGGTATAAGAGGTCTTAGTCTGTGGTCTGTGGACTCCATTGCTCTGGGCCCAAAGGGGAGCAGAACCTCATGGTGGAAGGGCTTGGCAAAGAAGAGTTAGTCTGCTCACGGTGATTAGGAAGCAGAGCTCGGGGAGAGAGTGTAAGCAAGCAAAGAGCAGGGATAAAATAGAATCCCAAAGGCTTGCCCTGGTGACTCCTTCCTACAACCATGCCCCACCTGCTTTAAGTTACCATCTAGTGACCCATTCATATTATTAATCCCTCAAATGGGTTTATCCACTGATTAGTTACAGCTCTCATGATCATTTCTCCTCTGATCATTCCTGCATTGTCTATCACATGAGCCTTTTAGGGAGCATCTCACATTCAAACCATAACAGAGTATAAAGTAAGAAGATAAAAGAACCAGAGGAAACTGATATTTAAATGTAGATGGAAAAAGAGGGATACAGAAAGACTAAGGAAGAACAAAGAACTAAGAAAAGAAGGAAAAGGTAATGTTGTAAAAAATGTTTTTTGTTTTGAAGTGGGTGAGGGTGGCCATGTGGGCCCATTAGATTTGGCAATTCATAAGTATAGCTTTGGAGAGAGGAGTGTCCCTAAACTGGTGGAAGCCAATGCCACATTCTGTGACTTGAGTGAGTGGGAGATGGAAACTGAGAAATTTGGTGGAATTTTTTGGATCTTCTAAATATAGAATCATGTCATTGGCAAATAGTGATAGTTTGAGTTCTTTTTTTCCTATTCATATCCCTTTAATTTCTTTTGTCTGTCTGATTGCTCTGGCTAGAGTTTCAAGGATGATGTCGAATAGAAGTAGTGAAAGAGGTCATCCCTGTCTTATTCCAGTTCTCAGACGGAATGCTTTCAATTTTTCTCCATTTAGAATGATGGTGGCCATGGGCTTAGCATAGATAGCTTTTACAATGTTGAGGTATGTTCCTACTATCCCTAGTTTTTCTAGTGTTTTGAATATGAAGAGGTGCTGTATTTTGTCAAATGCTTTCTCTGCATCTATTGAGATAATCATATGGTTCTTCTCTTTAAGTCTATTGATGTGATGTATTACGTTTATTAATTTCCATATGTTGAATCAACCTTGCATTCCAGGGGTGAACCACACTTAATTGTGGTGCACTATCTTTTAAATATGTTTTTGTATGTGATTTGCCAGAATTTTATTGAGAATTTTTGTGTCTATGTTCATGAGGGATATTGGTCTGAAGTTTTATTTCCTTGATGTGTCTTTGTCTGATTTTGGTATAAGGGTGATACTAGCCTCATAGAATGAGTTTGTAAGGGTTCACTCCTTTTCTATTTCATGGAATAATTTGAGGAGGATTGGTGTTAATTGTTCTTTGAAGGAGGGAGGTGGGTGGGGTGAAGAAAAGATGGTGGAATGAGACAAAGATCATTACCCTAGGTACATGAATGATTACACGAATGGTGTGACTCTATATAGTGTACAACTAGATACAACTAGATACTCTATATTGTGTACAGCTCCATTTGTGTACAATGAATCAAAATGCATTCTGCTGTGATGTATAACTAAATAGAACAAATAATAAAAAAAGAAGTTTGGAATGATGGGGAAAGAGCTATGACTAGTTGTGAAACAGAAGGACTATTAGCTTTGTGTGGCTGTGACTAAAATATCTGACAAGAACAACTTAGAAGAGGAAATGTTAATTATGGCTCATGGTTTCAGGGGTTCAGTCTATGGTCAACCAACTCCATTGCTTTGGGCCAGAGGGGAGGCAGAACATCATGGCGGAAGGGTGTGGCAGAGGAAAATGCTCAGTTTGTGGCAGCCAAGAAGCAGAGAATGAGAGAGAAGATACAGGAATAAGATGTAGTCCCCAAGGGCACACCCAGTGGTCTGCCTCCTCTAGTCACACTCCCTTGCCTGCAGTTACCACCAAAATTATTAATCCCTCAAATGGATTAATCCAAAGGTGAGTCAGAGCCCTCATGGTCCAATCTTTTTACTTCTGAACATTGCTGCATTAACACATGAGCTTTCTGGGGGACAGTACTCAATCTGCACCTCAACAAAGTCAAGGAAGAAGGGAAACTGGAGACGTAGGCAGGGTCAGCATAGTCAACTGCAGTGGAAGGGGTCTATTGGGCTGTGAGTTTCTCAAGGTGAAGAAGGTCCATGATATGGCTCTGCAGGTAGATGGCTGAAAGTGAGGGTCACTGCTGCAGAGAGGCAAAGGTATTGACAGATATGTCTCCATGGATATTGAAAGCCTCAGTGGTGATGTCTGGAGCCAGGATGGAAAGAAGAAAAGGTCTGGGATGAAGAACAGAGAGAAGCAGGACAGTGACTCTGGGGAGTTTGGGTTGGGACAATGACTGAGGAGGAAAGGGACAAGTGACCCTATAACCATGACCATGTTCCTCATTCAGCAAATGCTCCCTTGTATTCAGCAGAGAAGGCCAAGGCCCTCAGTGCAGCCCTGCACGGTGCATCCCACCAGCCTCATCCCTTCCCTCCTCCCTCCCTCAGCCTCACCAAATCACCTGAGGTTTCTGCAGCATGCCGTGCTGTACACTCCTGCCTCCCTTTGCACCCATTTCTTCTACCTGAATGTCTGCCTCTTCTTCCTACCCTTGAAAGAACCCTTAGTCATCACTATGACTCAGTTCTAGTGTCACTTTTCTCTCAACCTTTTCTGGAGTGCCCCTGTCCTTCAGGGATTCACTTATCAAACACCTGCTATGTGCCAGGCTCTGAGCAAGGACTGCCACACTCACCAGAGCTTGCCTGGCCACCCCTGAGCCCTGCAGGTGAGTCAGCAGAGCAGAGGCTGGCTCAGCATCAGAGTTCCCAGACTTAGCTCCGGGATCGCCAAGCCTGAGAGCCAGACTCCATTGGAATTCCACCAACAGGAAGGGCTGGGCAGGTTTCTTCTCCTTTCCTTACCTTCACCCCAACCTCAGCAGCTTCTACAGCCATAAACAACAAAAGGCACTGACCCAGGGAGACTCACTGATCTGTGAGGCTGCGTTGTGATTCATTAGGACATTATGATCTGCTTTTATTGCAGTCTGAATCTCATAATTTTCCTTCTAAGTACCTGTGTGTACAGCTCTGTCTGTCTGTTTTTTTTTTTTTTTTTCCTTTTTGTTTTTTATCAAGAGTTGCTGCTTTGGCCTCTCCTATTTTTCACAGTCCTCGAAACCCTATCCAGAGCAATCAGAGGAAAGAAAAAAAGGGATACAAATATATGGGGAGCCATCCTTATTCAGAAGAATCAGAGGTGGTTAAGCCATGGGACACAGGCCTGACTTCTAGGAACTGGCAGCCACAGAGGTCTGTCCCAGATCGCCAGGGAGTATGTGGAGCTCTGTGGGAGTGGTTCCCTGTCAGGTTCTATGATCGTTTCCCTGTGCAAATGGCTCCTCTAAATCCACCCCATCCTGTTCGTCACATAAGAAGCTCCTCCCAGTCCAGCCCCTTTACCTGTGTGAGTATAAATAAAAGAGTTGGGCTACTCCATGTTAGAGGCCAGATCTGGTGTGGCCAGACCTGTCACGCCCCCTTTCATTTAAAAACAGTATTGGTTCTTGTGTGTCTATTGATTAGATGAGTTTATGGGTAATTGATTGGTTTATAGCCAACATCGTCTTCTGGCAGTTAACCCTTTTCTTATCCATGCAGGTCGTGATGAGAAACCCCCACACGAATAGGAAAAGAAGAGCTCCAACTATCTGTATTTGCTGAGGACATGATTCTATGTTTAGAAGACCCAAAACACTCTACTAAACAACTCCTAGAACTCATAAATGAAGTTAGCAAAGTAGCAGGGTTTAAAATCAAAACCAATAAATCAATTATATTTCTATAACACCAAGGATATATAAGCTGAAAAAAAAAATTGGTAAACCTATCCGCTTTACAATAGCCTCAAAAATAAAATAAAATATTTGGGAATCAACCTAATAAAACAGGTGAAAGATCTCTATAATGAAAACTACAGAACACTAAAGAAAGAAATTGAAGATGACCTCAGAAAATGGAAAGATCTCCCATGTTCCTGGATGGGCAGAATCAATGTTATCAAAATGGCCATACTACCAAAAGCGCTATACAGATTTAATGCAATTCCTATAGTGATCCCAATGATGGTCTTCACAGAAATAGAAAAAGCAATCGTGAAATTCATTGGAAAAATAAGAGACCCAGAATAGCCAAAGCAATCCTTAGCATGAAAAGTAAAGCAGGAGGGCTGGGCGTGGTGGCCCAGGCCTGTAATCCAAAAGACTTGGAAGGCTGAGGCAGGAGGATTGTGAGTTCAAAGCTAGCCTCAGCAATTTAGCGAGGCCCTAAGCAACTCAGTGAGACCCTGTCTCTAAATAAAATACAAAATAGGGCTGGGGGTGTGGCTCAGTGGTAGAGTGCCCCTGGGTTCAATCCCCAGCACCAAAAAAAAAAAAAAAAAAAAAAGTAAAGCAGGAAAAATCACAATACCAAATCTTAAATTATACTACAGAGCTATAGTAACAAAAACAGCATGGTATTGGCACCAAAACAGACATGAAGACCAATGGAACAGAATAGAAGACACAGAGACAAACCCACATAAATACAGTTATCTCATACTAGACAAAGGTGCCCTAAACATACATTGTAGAAAAGATAGGCTCTTCAACAAATGGTGCTGGGAAAACTGGAAGTCCATATGTAAAAGAAGGAAATTGAACTATATCTCACCCTGCACAAAACTCAACTCTAAGTGGATCAAGGACCTAGGCATTAGACCAGAGACTCTGTACTTACCAGAAGAAAAAGTAGGCCCAACTCTCCAACATGTCAGCTTGGGAACCAAATCCTCAACAAGACTCCTAAAAAGCAAGAAGTAAAATCAAGAAACAATAAATGGGATGGTATCAAACTAAAAATCTTCTTCATATCAAAGGAAACAGTCATGAACATGTACAGAGATGCTACAAATGAGAGAAAATCTTTATCACCAGTACCTCAGATAAGGCATTAATTTCCATGAAATTAAATAACTACCAGAAAAATGAAATAACCCAATCAATAAATGGGCAAAGGAACTGAACAGGTACTTCACAGAAGAAGAAATATGAATTGTCAACACATATATGAAAAAAATGTTCAACATCACTAGCAGTTAGAGAAATGCAGATTAAAACTACACTGAGATTTCATCTCATTCCAGTCAGAATGGTAGTCATCAAGAATACAAGAAATAATGAATGTTGTCAAGGATATGTGGGAAAGATACACTCATACATTGCTGGTGGGACTGTAAATTGGTGCAACCACTCTGGAAAGCAGTATGGAGATTCCTCAGAAAACTTAAATGGAACCACCATTTAACCCAGTTATCCCCTCCTCAGTTTATACCCAAAGGACTTAACATCAGCATACTACAGTGATGCAGCCACATCCTGTTTATAGTAACTCAACTCACAATAGCCAAGCTATGGAAACAACCTAGATGCCCTTCAACAGATGAGTGGATAAAGAAAATGTGGCATATATGCACAGTGGAAAGTTAGTTACTAAGCCATAGAGAAGAATGAATTTATGGCATTTGCCAGTAAATGGATGGAACTGGAGTCTACCATGCTAAGCAAAATAAGCCAATCCCCCAAACCCAAAGGCCAAATGTTCCCTCTGATTGTGGATGCTAATCCACAGCAAGGGAGAGTGGGAGGGGAAGAATAGAAGTCCATTGGATTAGACAAAGGGAAACGAAGGGAAGGGAGAGGAAGGGGAATAGGAAAGACAGTCGAATTAATTGGTCATAACTTTCCTAGTCTGGTATTTGTATACATGACCAGGGTAACTCCACATCATGTGCGACCACAGGAGTGGGAACCTAAATAGAATAAGCTATACTCTGTGCATATATATATCCTGCCAAAATACATTCTACTGTCATGTATAACTAAAAATAAATAAACAAACAAACAGAGTTGGTGCTTTGCTGTAAGAAGATAGAAAAGAACTGAAAGGATCTCTTTGGGGGACATTCCTCTTGGGCTGGAGTTTATGTATTAGGCAGCATAAGTGCCCAACGAGGAGGCTAATATGTAGTAAACTAATATTCTTTTGGATAAGCATCATGTCAGGTTGCAAATCCAGCACAGAGTGTGAAGCTGAGTGTGGTCCCAGCCCTCCAGGGACATTGGGCTATTGTCCACTGTCAGCTGTGCTCTCTTCTGCCCTCCTCTTTGCCTTGACTTCCCTTTCTCTGGAAAGCTTTCCATGGGCTCCAGCAGATAAGGCAAGTTGTCTATATAATATCATTTTTTTCCTTCCTCCTTATGTATAAACTGTGATTACACTGTATATTTGGGGTGCCATTGTACATAGCTGATGGATTTTATTTCCCAATTTCTCTTGAGTTTAGAGATGATCCATGGAATATAAGAAGTGCTTTAAAGAGAGCTGTCTCAGTTAAGAGGTGCTCCCTGTGTGCTCTCATTCACTTTCTCCCTCTTCATTTGTGAATCTCAGATGTGACAGGTGGAGCTCTCACAGTCATCTTGAACCATGAGGCAATCTTACAATGTAAGACACATTAAGAATGAAAGAGAAGAAAGAGAAAGCCCAATGACTTTGAAACTACTCTAAAGGTCCTGGGATGCCAGATTTCATGTCAGAAGCAAACAAATCTTATATTAAGCTATCCTCATTTGTCTTGTCTGTCCTGTGCAGTTAAATTTAATCCTACCCAATGCTAACCCCCGCCCATTTTATCTTCCTTACCCTGATTGATTTTGTCATGGTACCACCACCTAACATTTGCATTGGTCTATGGCCTGGTTGGAAGGTAGGTCCACGAGAATAGTAATTTCTTGGGCCTGGCCCATAGCATAACTCCATTTAAAGGTGGCAGCAGTTGCTGTTATCCACGGCCAGCTTAGTTCTTCTGAGCACCCTCTTATCATAACACCCCTCATTCCTGCAGCTCTGCCTCCCCCACTAGGACTCTGCCCCTCTCACCAACAGGCGGTGCATCTGTCTGGCTCTCTGCCTCATCGCCAGCACCTGGCTTTCTGCCAGCATGTAAGTGACCAGTGAAATGCAATAGCCAGAGAAGATTTTTATCTGCGCAATCCTGGGAAGAGTGGTGGCTGAGAAGCCAGCAGGGTCTGACAAGGGTTGCCTCAGAGGAGGTAGCCATCCAAGTGGGGGTGGGAGGCAGTGCTGGAAGACGCTCCAGGAAGCTGGAGGAAATGAATGGCCTCTGGAGAGGACCCTGGGAAAACTGTTCAAGCTTCTGGAAAGAGACAGAGAGAGCAATGGTAGGTGCAGGATGAGCTCTCTCTGAAACCAGCTTCCTGTTTTAGGCAGCTGCCAAATGCTTGAAATTCCTGATCTCATTGAATTCATTGTTGAAAATATTGGAGATGTGTAGTTACAGATATGGGTCACGTGTTGGAACTGAAACAGCCTTTGTGAATCATGGAGAGGAAACAGTAACAGAGATGGGGTGAAGGAAGCCAGGACAAGCCAAAATTCCACAGAAGACTTCTGGCTGAGGGTCTGAAAGGTTATGGAAAAGGAGATGTAATTCCCTGTGTTTATGGCTTGAATTATCCATCCCATCCCCAAACTGCCCCCAAAGCTTTGTTGAAGTCTTAACCCCAACAGTTCAGAATGTGACCTTATTTGGAAATAGGTCTTTACAGAGGCAATTGAATTAAAATGAAGGCTTTGGTTGATCCCTGGTCCAACATGGCTGCCATCTTGATAAATAGGAAAGTTGAGACCCAGAGACAGATGCAGAGAGAAGATGATACTGAGGCACAGGGAGAAGACAGCTATATGACCCCAGTGACGTTTATACCAGCGAAGACTATCAAGGCTTGCCAGCAAACACCAGAAGCTGAGAGAAGCCAGGAAGGATCCTCCCCTAGAGCTATCAGGGCATGACTGGAGGACACATAGACTTCAGACTTCCAGCCTTGGGACTCCGGGACCATCGATTCCTGTTGTTTTAAGCCACCCAGGTTGTGATGCTTAGTTCTGGCCACCCTAGGGAAAAAAGGGACTCATGAAGTAGGTAGCCTCGCTGACACCTGGTCCCATAACTTAAATCGAATCCAATTCATGAAGTCCCCTTTTTAGTGGAGTGACAGGTCTAAACTGTCCTGGGGCTTTGATAGCAGGAAGTAAGTCACCTAACTCTGCTTGAGCAGATCTGGGTGGGCTTCCGAGAGGGGTGCCTGGAGGAGAGTGCTAATAGAGAGGAAGAAATGCCAGGTGGAGGCAACAGAGCAAGTAGAGACAACATAGGTCACAGGTGTGGTCAGAGGATGACACGTGATTTCACAGTCCAGTGCCAGTGGCCCTCTGGGTCACAATGGAGAAAGCCCTGCAGGGGACAGCAGGCCACAGGCCTCATGCATGCTCCTGTTTCTACTGAAAGAGTTTTGATAGTGACATTCAGACACTACAGAGTCGCAAAAGGGTTGTAGGTAGCAGAATTTATCATTTCATCTGTGCTCTAGAATGCTGCCCATGGCCAAACAGAAGGAAGAAGCTTGGATTGCAGGAGGGAGACTGGTGGGTGCAATAGTCCAGGGAGTGATGATAGTAATAATGGCCTGATACTCAGTGAACATTTTGCCATCTCTATCTACATCTACTTTCTAATAGCTTTGTTGACACTCCCCCAAAACCTGAGAAATAGACATGGATCATAATTATTCAGGTTTCAGGGCTGGGGAAACCAAAGAAACGTACGGTCCATATAGATATATGCACTTCACAGGGAGAGATAAAACAGGGAGTGGCGAAGTGTGTGGACTTGAGCAGAAACCGTCGTTTTCTCACAGAGTGACTTTGGACCAGTGACTAACTCTGGTCTCAGCCTCTTTGATTCATAAGATGAGGATAAAGACAACAACTGCTCATTGGTTGCTGCCAGGTGAGGTGCCTGTCGCATAGCAGGTGTTGTATGAGGTTATTTTTTTAAAGTTTTATTTTTAGTTGGCAGTGGACCTTTGTTATATTTATTTATTTATATGAGGTGCTGAGAATCGAACCCAGTACCTCGCATGTGCTAGGCAAATGCTCTGCCACTGAGCCACAACCCCAGCCTGTATGATGCTATTTTTAAGAAGTGTTTTGAGTGAGTACGTCCAAAGAGCTACAGAACATAGAGGACAGACAGTGTCCCCTGGAGGTATTTGGGAAAGGAGAGGAGACGGGATCTAAGAAGTCTGGGAGCTTGCTGGTGGCAGAGGAGGGAAGGCACTCTAAGCAAGAGAACAGACTGTGCAAAGGCAGGAGGTTGAGAAGAACACTGCTGTTGGGTGGGAGCTGGAGGGTTGGCCAAGATAACTGCAGCTCCTGGTGTGAACACAATGGATGGGGCCAGGGCTGAAGTGCTAGAGTTGAAGGTCTGTGGAGCATCCCCAGATCGGTTTTATGGAAAGTCAGCAGTGATGGCCATGAGGGGAGGGGAGAGAGCAAGGAAGAGGTCAATTATGGATCAGAGTCTGAATGAGGGCATCGTTTGTAAACGTGGAAATGGATTTGATGCCTAGATGTGGGAGGTGAGAAATGGGGAGGAGGCAAAGATTGACAGATGACATTCAAAGAATTGAATGTCAACAAAGAATTCAGGGGACTGTTTAGATATGAGCGGGGCTGACGTGCTGGGTGTGAGGGGCTTTTCCACACCCACCTTGGTGGGGGTGCAGAAGGCAGTTGCCAAAATGAGCTAAGAGTTTGGAAAACAGAGCCAGAGCAGGAGGCTGATTGGGAAACCATCGAAATGTAAATAGCACCTGCAGTGAGGACTCAGGAGAATTTGCCCTCAATGTGGGTGCCCTGAGAAGAAGAGAGAGCACCAAACCTTCCACAAAAGGTCATGGCTTCTTAACTTGCCTCATGCCAAAATGCCCCTTCAGAATGGGCATGTGGAACTCAGCAACTGTTTTTTTTTTTTCCTTTTCCATTCATATAGGAAATGATCTGGGGATGCAACAGGTTTGGATTTTGAACTAGAACATTCCAGGAGCCAAGGTGTTTAGTATCTGATATAAAGGAAATGAGCAGCAATACATAATCATTATAAAATACTTAATAACTCACTCTACTTAATAGCCGTTGGCATTGATAGAGCACTTTTCTCCTAAGAACTGGAATCTCTGCCCAGATATGGCAGATCTCCACAGAAACGTGGAGAGGTCTATAAAAGGCTAGGGAGATTAATTTGTGGCACACAGAAAACACGGGGTTCTGAGAAGACCAGCGCAGAAAGCAGAGGGCCACACAACCCTTGCTCTCAGCCCTCTCCAGTGGCAGCAGCCTGCCAGCCTCCTTGTCCAGATCTGATGACATAGTCACAAACCCCCCTGGGATTGCCAAGTCCTCAGTCTCCAGTCCCAGCTCAAACCAGCCCAGACATGCAGGTCACCTGTGAGGAGGACTTGAGGGCTACGAGGCATGCCCGAGTGGAGAGGGTATGTTCAGACCCAGACAAGTCTGGGTCAGGGCCACAGTTGCCACTTACTAGGTATGTAATGCTGGACTGCTGATTTTCTATTTCTCAGCCTCAGTTTCCCCAACCTCAAAATGAAGAAAATGCTGCCTGCTTTAGGTTTGTGGGATGTTGCATAAAAGCAATGACTGTTTATTGAACATCTACTGTGTGCCAGGCATTTTTATACTGTTTTGGGATTATTATCAGACACAAAACAAAGACTCCCACCCTTGGGCTCTTACCCCTCAAGGAGATGAGAGGTGGGAGGAAGGGAGAGATGACAAACAATGAAATAATGGTCAGCAGAGCTTGCAGGCTATTATATCATTATTACGGGGTTTAGACCAAGGAATGTGTGACCCCCATGCTCTCCACCAAACCATCGGCCAAATGATGAGCTGCGAGGCCGTGATAGCTCTGAGCAAGAAAGGACACTATCTAGCAAGCACACAGTAGGAACTCCCAGGATAGGTGGGTGCTGTTACTACAAAAGAGTGAAAAATCTGCAAATTTCTGTAAAAATGTGTCTCTCTCTGAAACTTCAATCCGGAGTAAGCAGAAAAGTTGCCAGGGAAGGATAAGGATAGGAGATTACAAAGTGGAAAAAAATAGCCCTGCAATGCTTCTACACAGTGTGTAATCAGCTACATCTATTCTAATGACCACCAATTAAGTTGTCTCCTACAGGTTCCCGGAGAGAAATCACTTGCCCAAACAGGTAGACTACGAAATGCACGTTCTAAGACCTTCTGCATTAAGTGAAGTTGCAATTTTTACCGTCACTCAGGCAGCGGTTCGGAAAGGTCAGGCTAGCTTCTTCCAACAGGCACCCTCCCCAAGTGACCGTCTGAAATACCCATGTATCTGTAGTTGTACTTTATTAAAAAGTGGACATGACATCCATGACGTTTCTTATTCCCTTCATGATGCTGTCTTCAGTTCTCAAGAAGGGGTTGAGATCTGAAGTTTGATCATTCATTTATTAGTTTCACTGACAAACATTCATGCAGTTGATAATAAAAATGGAAGTTAAAAATTCTTCAGCATGAACCCGTTACCATGTCCAAGTTTCCTGTGTGATGCCTAATTTAACTCTCTCAACAACCTTTAGAGGTAGATATTTTTCGATAAAGAAACTGAGACATAGAGAGATTAAGTAACTTCACCTGGTCACATATGGAGTAAAAGGGGAAGTCAGGATTTGCACCCAGTGGGACTGGCTCCTGATCACTCAGGTTTGACCACTATTATGTACAAACAGTTGCCATGCTGGATAGAGTAGGTATAGATCTGGTCTTGAAGAACCTAGATATTCATTGGGGAAATATACAAGTAAACTATTAATTATAAGGCAAAATGGCAAGTACTACATTAGAATTAATAGACGTGTTCTGGGAAGCCAGAAGGAAAAGAAAGAGGCAGAGAGAGAGAACTGCCTACTCAAATCAATTGCATTGGCGAATTTTTTTTCCCAAAGTGATGCTACAGGTGGGTGTTAATGGATGTGTAGGAGTTTTTCTGAAAGCAAAGGGCTGGTCGTGAAGGAAAGAGCACACTGAGCCAGTGCTTAAGGCACCATGCTAAATGACCTCCATTCATCCCACAATTAGTCCAATGTTCACTGGATATTCTCTGGTACACTAAGATCTTTTGTGGAGACAAAAAGGGAAAAAAGAAACTGATTTGAGCTAATGTCAATAATTAACCCAGAGAATTCAAGTCTTAGAAATGCACATTTTCCTTGTACAGTTTTGCCCTAAGGATTTTGAAACAAGCCAGGTGTATCTGAGCCGGGCCCCAAAAGACAAAGAGCAGCTCTAACAACTGGGGCACATGGTGCGCTGGGGACTTGGCTGGGTCCCCACCAACTGCTCACAGAGGGTTCCAACCCTGAAGCTCCTCAGCAAGTATCTAGTTGACTCTGGAGGCACAAAAGTTTGGAACAAGAAGCAGGTTGCACAGGGCTGATGCAGAAACCTCAGAACAAATGGAGCCTGGTGAAATTCACTTGGCTTTGCATTTGCAGTTGTCTATGTTGGGAGGGGAAATGAGCGCAGGGGGTTCTGCTTGGCCTTGCTCCCTAAGGGGATGGTTTAGTATGGAGGAATTTTTCCGTCCTATGAGAAATGGAAATGTGTTTGCGTTTCCATGGTCACCCATCAAGTGGCAAGGGTAGACTCAGTTACAGACCTTCCTGTACTAGGGCTAGGATCAAAATGCAAGCCCTTGATCTGGGCGTGGTGGCGCATGTCCATAATCCAAGCGACTTGGGAGTCTGAGGCAGGAGGATCTCGAGTTCAAAACCAGCCTCAGTAACTTGGCGAGGCCCTAAGCAACTCAGTGAGACCCTGTCTCTAAATAAAATACAAAATAGGGCTGGGAATGTGGCTCAGTGGCCAGTGTCCCTGAGTTCCATCCCTGGTTCCACAAAAAAAAAAAAAAACAAAATGCAAGCCCTTGGGCAAAGTTGCAGCAACTGGGCTGACCATGTGAAAGGCCAACCAGGGAAGCACGGCATCATGAGAGCCCTGAGAACACGGTTAAGATTCAATGGGTGTTTGCAGAATTAAATACATGAATAAAATATCGATTAAAATAAATAAGAACAGAAAATCACCGTATTTGATCTTCTCTTGGTGTGGGCATTCTAAGGAAGTGTTCAGGTTATTTCTGATTATGAAAGAGAAGAGTCAGGCATTTGAAGCAAGAGGCACAGCTTGTGTTGGGGCCCCGACAGGTGGGGAGCATCAGCACCCGGGGAAACTCAAGAGCTCTGGTGTGGGGTGCAGAGGGGAAGGTCCCCCAGATGAGGGCGGAGAACAAGGGAAACATTCAGAACTCTTAGGGTTAGGGTTAGGGTGGTGGGAACAATTCATGTCTTTGCAGGACTACTGCAGCTGCTGTGTGGAGAGTGGATTGTGAGGATGGGAGGGGAGCTGGCTGGAAAACTCCAGAAAGCTTCTGCATAATGGTGATGGTCTCGGTGAGTGGCAGGGAAGGTGGGCAGAGGGGATGGATCAGATATCAGCCACCTAGGACTGGCATGGTCACTTGAGCAACTGGTGGCAGATGGTGTCATGTGGCGATGGGGAGAGTGGAAGAGGAGAACATGAAGAGGTTGGTGTGAGGCCTGGTAGGGTTTTGATTGCTTGAGTGACATTCAAATTGAGATTTTAGGCATTCATTGAATATGGGAATGTGCGGCCTGTTGGATTGGTTTGGATTACAGATACAAATTCCAGAGAGAGAAAGAGAGAATCAAAGTGGATCAGAGTGTCCTGCTGCATAGCAACCTGTTCTACATAGAATTCTCTTTTTCAAAAAAAATGACTACATAGTATGTATGTATGTATGTATCCATAGCATGTGTGGAGAGTTTTTAGAAACTTAAAATGATAAAATATTTGAAAACCAGAAAAGTACAGCATGTGTAGGAGATTTCCATGCACCTACCAACTAGGTTTGATGAAAGTTCACGTTTTGGCATATTAGCCCCAGATCTCTTTATCTGGGATTTAAAAACTTCAGCCCCTGCTCCTATCCCTCCTCCTTCCTTCCTTCATCCCTTCAACCATCTCCAGAGGTAACTCACTATCCGGAGCTAGTGTGCATGGTTTCTGGGCATGCTTCACACTTTCTGACATGTGTTGTATAGCATAGCTTATTTTAAAATTTGCATACATTCTTCCTACTATTACACATGCTTTTGCAACCCTCTCTCTTCACTCGACATTACATTTATGATGATGATCCATCGTTAAAAGGAATAAGTCCTCTAGCGATGGACACTTTAATTCTATTTTCGATCTGCATTATTACAAATATCATGTAGGATGGTTTTTGTGAATGCAACCTCAGGGGCATAAGAAATTTCTCTTTAACCAGGTGCCACCCATGAACACTGGCAGGAAAACCACTGTGTGTTCATTTGCTGAGCCCAGCCCTGGAGTGCTGGTCTTGGGTATATTAACCAGAGACACCTGCGGCAGACGAGCAGCGCAGGTGTTATATAATGTTACCTTTCTGGTAGGAATGTGCTGGAAGCTGCTTTTGGTCACATTAGTTCACAGCAGGGACCAGGACTGGATCCGTTGAATGAGAGGTGTAGAGTGGGGCCTGGGCTGGATTGGGCATCGATGGGCTGCTTGTTAACATCATCCCCTCTCTTAAACTTGGCCCTTCTCTGTCTTAATTGCTTGACTCTGGAGCTGGCCTGCCATGTCTTACAATAATCACTCTATACCCATAGGCTTTTCTCCTTCCCTTCCCT
>JAJEJO010002099.1:14392-35671 GCA_020662805.1 Glaucomys volans | reverse complement strand
TTTCTTTCTTTCTTTCTTTCTTTCTTTCTTTCTTCTTTCTTTCTAATGTACACCTATCACCTCCCAACTTAAAAAAAAAATTCTGGATGCTTTTAGTTTCAAACAAAGCTTTATAGATTTGTTGGCAGGAAATCCAGAATGGAATTTGCCATTAAATTGGAGTAAAGCAACTCTTCAAACAACATGTACTGAACAATCAAACACTTTTAAATGCCAATCTCCAACAGAAGCATGCATTGTCCCCGGAGAAGCCCTGGTGGCACTAACCTTCTTAGAATGAGAAGAGTTTACAAAAACATAACCTATTTCATTTCACAGGTTGTGTGCTGAATGGAACTTTCCACAATCCATCACAAGTAAGCCCTGCTGACAGCACGTTTCAACTCAAGTGGCTCCTTACAGCATGAGTTTTCCTCCTCTTGGGGAAAAATGACAGTATTCTTTTTCTAACTGAAAAAGAAGTTGGTCATGATGTCAAAGTCAAGGAGAAAGTATGATCTTGCTCCAAATTCCTTGCCTCACCACTTCTGGAGTATAACAATGAAAATTTATTGAGCACTTACTATGCGTCAGGGACTGTTATCTCAATTTGCACAACAACCCTATGGGATAGGTATTGCCACTGTCCTCACTTCCCTGAGAAAGGAACTGGCACATAGCAAAGTTAATGAACATGTTAAGGTGATGGAGATTATACTTCAGAGAAATAGAATTTAAGCCAAGGGAGTTGAACTTTCAAGCCCACATTCCAGAGTTATTGTATTCATTTAATGAATCTGAAAAGCTTCTACATTTTCAGTGGAATAGCAAAGAGAAGTAACCTGCAATGCCCTACTAGGGCGTGTGCTCTCTTACTTAAGTGTCTCAACACATTTACATGCACTAGGTGTTATATTCCCTAATTAATGCATGATGGGGAGGAGTTCCCAAGGGCTCACCTGCCAGAGGACAGGGAATCAGTGATCAGTCTACCTCTGGAACCTAGGTGCAGTAATAGAGCTGGGCCATCCTGCCCCAGACAAAAAGATCAAGTATGCGGAAGGTCCTCAGGAATCCTTTAGATTTGATGATTCTTCTGTCTTTTGCGTTCTCTTTCTAAAGTAAACAGTACACACATGGTACAGTGGGAGAAACTCCCTGCCCCTCTCTTTCTCTCTTTTATTTTTGTACTGGGGATCAACCCTGGGGACACTTTACCACAGAGCTAAATCCCCCAACCCTTTTTATTTTTTATTTTGAGATAGGGTCTCACTAAGTTGCTTAGGGTCTTGCTAAGTTGCTGAGGTTGTCCTTAAGCTTGCGATCCTCCTGCCTCAGCCTCTGGATCCACCAAGATTACAGTGGTTCACCACTGCATACAACTAGAATGTCTGACTCTTAAAGATTGTAAATTTAAAGAAGAAAAGTATCAATTTATGACCTAAATGTAAGAATCTGCAAATAAATCAAAATGTCTTATTATCAGTGAACAGAAAAGAAGAGGCCGGCTGGTGAGAAGACCCTGGTGACAGGTATCCCCACGACAGCTGTTAACCACTCCTTCTCCAACCTCCATGCCATGGAAGTACGTGTGGCAGGAGCACCTAGCTAGATGTCAACCTATGGCACCTGTCACACCAGCTGCTCCTACCTGAGTGCCACCCTCCAGACAATGGGGATTTTCATTTCCCTTTCTTTGGATGTTCTTCAGAGTTTTCTCACAAATCTCCAAACACACAAGTTCAGAGGCCTCTCCATGAGTTATTTTGTACATGAGCCAAAGTTATGTAAGGTTAACAAACAGAAGAAAGAGGTGTGAAATTAGGTGACTGGGTGTGACACACTGGTGTGGGAGCTGCTGGTCCTTGGTGGTGGGCTGGGCCCCAGCACGCCCAGGAGGGAGGCAAATCCCCACCTCTGTTTCCTCCTGGCTCAGCCTCCAGGGCAGTTGTCAAGGGAACTGCACGGTGGTGGAGCCAACCTGTGGAAAGTCCTGGCCCCTGGGAGGACTGTGCTGAACTCTCCTTGGAGGAGGTGCCCAGGCGGCGGGTGGGGCAGCCAGGAGAGGCTATGGCCCTTGCAGCCTCTTCTGTCAACACAGGGAGAGGATGTGTCATCTGCTGAGTTTCCAGGGCTGGCACAGAATCCAAGAGGAGAAGTGGGAAAGGAGGGGCCGGTGGAGGAAAGAAATGGTTCCAGCTGCAGAGCTAGCTAGGAAGCATTGTTGGAAGTGCAGACAAGAGCTTTTCCACTAGAGAGCCTTGGTCGCCTTTCCCAGGTGTGTATACCTATAATGAAACTGCTAAGTGGAAGCAGCAGGGCCAAGTGTCCATCCTGAGGGGGCAACAGGCGGAGTCACATCAGACTCTTTCCAACTCCTAGAAGGGAACTGGTGCTAGGTGACTGGGAGAGCCTCTTTCAAAGAATGAAGAGCCTCAGAGTCTGCTGGATGCACCTGCTCTGAGAGGTGGAGGCTAGCGCCAAGCTACACTCCCATTTTCATTTGTCCCCCACACCATGGTTGAAGACCACATTCTCCTGAGTTCAGACTCAGACGGCTTTGGAGGACTTTGAGCAGCTGAGAGGCACAGAGGGGCCAACCTTCTGGACAGCACATGAAAACTGAGCTAACCCCCTTCTAAATTGGCCAACTTCATATTTATAAACCCCCCACTCCCACAGAGTCCATGGTGTTAACGCCGACTTTTTTTTCTTTTTTTTTTGGTACCAGGGATTGCACCCAAGGGCACTGAACCCCTGAGTCAACATCTGCAGACCTATTTTGTATTTTATTTAGAGACAGGGTCTCACTGAGTTGCTTAGGGCCTCACTAAGTTGCTGAGGCTGGCTTTGAACCCAAGATCCTCCTGCCTCAGCCTCCTGAGCTGCTGGGATTATAGGTGTGCAACAACCATGCCCAGCTTAACACAGATTTTTAATATTAGATTTTAACCGTGCAAATTTATGGGATAAAGTGTGAAAAATTGATACACGTATTCAGCCTGTAATAACCAAATCAGGGTAGTCAACATTTCCATCTCCTTAAACATATTTAAAAAATTTTTGATTAACATATAATAATTGTCTATCTTTGTTGAGTATGTTGTGACACTTTAATACATGCATACAGTGTGTACTGATTAAATCAGGGCGATTAATATTCCCATCTCCTTAGTGTTACTTTGTTTGGAGCCTCTGAGCCTTTCTCTCCCAGTTCTTCTGAAAACATACAATTCTCGGGCAACTAGGTTCAAGGCCCTTCCACTCCTTGGGTGATCAGAGTTTCTGCTTTTTAAAATCTAGCAAAGTGAAAGTGCATTTGCCCACTGCATTACTAAATCAAACTTCAAGATTCTAGGGGCTATTGAGAACCACCCTCAAGTCCCCAGGAGCACAGGAAAGCTCAGATGAACCGCTCCAGGAAGCCCCAAAGGCCCTGGCACACAACCACAGCAACCTCTGGGGAGACAAGTGAGCTCTTCTGGCTGGGGCGGGGTTTGTAGGTTTTATAGGGCTGTGACCCTACAGAAGCAAAGGCCACTCCCAAGGCAGGGCCAGGCAGCTCACGCTTTATTTCTACCATCCCAGTAGGTTCTCTCAAGGGCACGAAGAGCATTTTTTTTTTTAATTGACTTCTATGTCCCCTCATGACAATGGAGTGCCTGGCACACAGTCAGGACTCAGGTGATTGTTCCTAAATGAGTTAAGTAGCACTCCTGATTGGACTTCCAGTAACTACCCGTCACACACCAACATGGTCACTGTGTCGCAGAAGAGGACAGCCACCTGAGCCCGCCCAGATGCCTCGGCATCATCAGATGGGACCTGGGCACTGCTGCCTGGGTGTGGTTCCTTGTGAAGCACTCACGCGACCTGGAAGAGCCAGGGACAAAAAGTAGCAAATGAATCAAATGTTTAAAGCCAGCATCTGGTTTACAGGCACTACGGGGGCAGAGAGAACAAGTTGAAATCCACAGCAGGAAACAAGCAGACTGAGCCGGAATGTGGGCTTCCTACAGGGCCTTGGACCCAGCTCCACCAAAGTGCTGGCATGAAACCACCAGGGAGGCTTGGGAAGGAGAGGCCTCGCAGCCTGGAAAGACGGAAGGGGCAGGACCCACGCGTGCGCAGGTTTGGGACTGTGGCTCAAATCTATCGAAGGGGAGGAGAAAGGGGGAAAGCAATGAGGAAAAGAAAGGAAGAGAAAGAGAAGGAGTGAAATAAAAGAGAGGAAAGGAAGAACGAGAGAGGAAGGGATGGAGGAAGGAAGAAGAAGGGAAGGAAGGAAAAGACAAAAAGTAAGTGAAGCAGAAAAAGCTGAATATGGATTTAGTATTAGATGATATCACGAGATGGTTATCAAGCTTGTTAGGTGTAAAATTGGCCCCAAAGTTGGGTTAAACTAATGCACATGCTTAATAGATGCAAACTGAATAGGGAGTGATACCAAATCAGGGAATTGTATTTTAGACAGAGTGAACGAGGCCTGGGGGTGCGGCTCAGTGGTAGAGTGCCGCCTGGCTCACATGAGGCCCTGGCTTTGATCCCCAGCACTGAAAAAAAAAATTAGATGAAGCCAATATGGCCAAATCTTGCTAACTGTTGGATTCACGGGTCCCTAATACAAGTCTCTCTACTAGGTCACTTCAAAATTATACTAGTAAAAATTTTATGTTAAAAAGAATTCATTATTAAAACTTTGAGAAATTAAAAAGGGACAGAACATATAAACCAAAAGATTTGGTCTCCTCTTGACCTTGAGATTCTTCCCTTTCTAGTTACAGTTTGGGCATCTCAGCTCTCTGCAAATGTTGCTATCATGCCAACGTAACACACTGAATTTCACTAGCTCAGAATGCTAATTTATTAGTTTTTATGATCATCCTTTGTTCTTTTGGTTTAGATATTTTCAATTTGGTCTGAAAATAAAGATTTTAAATCTCCTAATTGTGATGCTGAATAAATCAGGTTAGTTCAGGGGGGTGGGAAGAGGAAAGGAGGGAGACTGTGGGGGATCCCAAGTGCCGGGCTCACTTTCACAGGCTCCTCTCACAGGGTCTTGGAGACTTGCTTGCAAACCAACCTGGACAGCAGAATCAGTACAACAAAAGATGGTTGGCAGATGACTGGCAGGCAGTGGTGTTGGAAGAGCCCTTGACTTGGAGTTATCATCACGAAGTGAGGATGTGGCCTCTCCTTACTTGTTCCTTCACCTGTCAAGCTGAGATGATACCATCCCTGGTCTCACACAGCTGTGAGGAGTAGATGAGGGGACACAAGTGAAGACTCCTATCCATTCAACAGCTACTTAGCAAAGAGGACATGGATCTGGCTGTAGAAAACAAGTATTTATTGAGCATCTACTACACACCCCACATTCTTATAAGTGTTTGGAGCATGAAGATGAACAAAAGTCTATTGCACCCAGGAAACTCTTATTTTTGCATGTATTTGGAATGGGAGAAGAATGAGCAAGCATATAAAAATAAAGAGTAAAGGAACATCTGTCCAAGAGCTGGCTGTGGGATAGGCATGCTGCTATATATTTTGTCTATGTTATTTCATTTATCTTCACAGAAACTCTTTAAGTTTTTCACATTAAAAAGAGGAATCGGGTTCAGAGAAGGTCACTACATTCACCAAGGGCACACAGTTAGTATGCCACAGACTTAGAGTATGAAATCACATATCCTCCCATCATTCTCTCTCCTTTCCCATTGAAAGCAGCCAGTTGACAACCACTTTCTCATCTTATGACGGTCAAGACCAGCACTGTCCTCTTCCTTTCCTTCCAGCTCGATGGAGGAAGTGCACTTCTTCCTATCACATGGATTCTGGGTCCTGTGACTTTAGGAGCTTGCTGTGCGGATTATCTTCTCTCAGTTCCTTCTCTCAATGTCCAACTGGGCCTTTTCCACTGGATCCTTCCATCAGCTTTCAACGCTCCAGCTCTCCTGCACTGGGGAACCTCCCCCAGGCTCCAAGTCCCTCATTCCATCTCTCTGCTTCCCTTCATGCAGATGTACTGAGAGGGTGTCTGCACAGCAGACGTATCCACCTGCTCCCTGCTTCCTGTTCTCCATCCGGGACCCCTGCTCTCTGCCTGTGGGTCTCCATTTAAACTGCCTCTGCCATGGGTATAAATGGCCTTCATGTTTCTCGATCCATCTTTATGTGTGTGTCTTTATTTATTTGTAGAAATTGCTCTTTATACAGATACAGTACACTGCTAAATGTTGTTGCTCCACAAGTATGTTAAATAAAGAAGACTTTAAATATCATCTTTATTGAGATATAATACCTGTACCATAAAATTCACTCACTGAAATTATGCAAATCAGTGATTTTTTTCATATATTCGTGGAATTGTGCAACCATCACCATAACCTAAGTTCAGAACCTTTTAATCACCCCAAAGCCAATGTTGTACCTCACCCTTTCTCTTCTTCCCTGGTCCTAGGCAACCACTAAGTTATTTTCTGTCCTTATAGATTTGCCTGCTCAGGAATTTTATGTAAGTGAAATTGGTCCTTGTAGACTGGCTTCTTACTGCATGGATGCGTTCAGTTCTTCGCTAAGTCCAAATAGACTCTCACTGTATGGATATTCCATGTCATATTTATCAGATCATCAGTTGGATATTTGCTTACTATTCGCTTTTCGCCCATTATGGACAATGCTGCTATGAACGCACAGGTTGTCATGAGGGCAGGTTCTCATCTCTCTTGGGTATATATGCAGGAAAGAAATTGCGGAGTCACAAGGCAAATATGAGAACCTGCCAGACTGTGGTGTGAAATGGTGCAGCTACACCACTTCATATTCCACCAACTGCGTCTGAGGCTTTCCACTTCTGCACCACCCTCTCCAGCACCTGTTGTTGTCTTTGGTCTTCTTCATCCACAGCTTCTCCTTGTTGTCTATGAAATCCACATTTTTGAATGATACACTTCTCCTCTTTGTGCTAATAGAATGGCCTTCATTTCAGATTTATCTGATGTTTCCTTATGCTCACAGTCCTGCCCAGAATACCATGGAGATGATTGTCCTCAGGGTGTCCATTTGGAAGCTGTGATGTCGCTCTGTCCCTCTTAGTGATGCTCCTTTTGAACACCCAGTTGAGGCAGGATAGATTTCTCCACTCCACGAGGGCTCCCTCTTTCCTTCCCTGCAACTAATCAACAGTCTGTAGGGAAACACTTAAAGCTGGCTCAAAATACTCTGCTCTCAGTCAACATTTCCCCCTAGGGTTAGTTTCGTGGGCAGTTCTCGTCCAATCCCATCATTAACATAATGTTTGCAAAATGAGCATTTTCCAATTGCAATTCTCCCTCCCCTTTTACAGTGAGTCCTTGGCATTTTACTGTAAGCAAGAACTCTTCCTCCCCTTCAATTATTTATTTATTCATTAAAAAGTCATGAATTCCCAGTGACTAGGGAGGCTGAGGCAGGAGGATGTTGAGTTCAAAGTCAGTCTCAGCAACTTAGCGAGGCCCTAAGCAGCTTAGTGAGACCCTGTCTCTAAATAAAATGCAAAAAGGGTCCCTACTTCCAGCCATAATGAGATGTTTCAGGTTCATCTTGTCTCCAGTTTACTTCAACCCTGGGAGCCTGGCTCCTTTTAGTGGGGAACAGTATTTGAGATCAAGATGTGGGTGCAAGGTGCGTTCACCGCTAGAGGAGCATCTTTGCTTCTTGACCTCTTCAGTAGACAGATCTAGGAAATATATGAGTGTGTATAAACAAGTGTACACAGGATTTTATGCCTATTTATGCAAAAAAACATGCATAGTCACATAACACATACAGGTTCTGAAAATCGTGAGTTACATTGGTGGCTCCGTTTCTGTCCCCATGAGACTCTCTCTTGCCTTCTTCCATAGTGAAGCCCTGGATCTCAGCAACATCAATGCATTCACTCATTTCTCAATCCCGCCATACAGACATGGTAGTTGCTGAACCATTTACCTCTACTATTTTAGTAAATGAACTTCCTATGGTAAGTTTAGGATTTATTTATAATTCTTAAAATTCATACGCGTTTTAGTGGTTGATAGTGATAAGTCTGAAAAAATATCCTGGGGACTAAGAATCCCTTGATGAAATGCTGTCATGAGCCACCAAATGCGTGTTCAGTTCTTGCTGAGGGTGTGAGTTGGGGATGTTTTCTTTCCAGGGTGGGAAGGCAGCTGCAGTTTCCCCAGAGCAGCTTTTAATTGCAGACATGTTTCAAATCCACGGAGTGGTACCAGAATTCATTCAAATAAGCATTTGCGCCCCGTGTGTCTTGGGCTTGGTCTTGTTGGAGCATGCCAGCAGACGGCAGAACCACCAGCCACGCTTCCTTATGTGAGGCTGCGCCAAACTGCTCTCAGCAGTGAATCTACCTGGCAGCCCAAGGAAACAACTCCCTGGTCTCTCCAGTGAGGCTGCACTCGGCCTGCCTTCCTCTCTGAGGAGCAAAAGCAGCAGAAGCATCAGCAATGGTCTTCAACTAGGTCCAGACCCTAGACTTATCTGGAGATAAACTCCATTCCTGTCCTCCCCTTCTCAGTCATTCTGTGATTCCTAGTACACGCTTTCTGGCTCACTGGTTTTTTATAAATCCCCCTACATTTGTTGGCTTCCAGCCTTGAGGCAGGGGTGCTCAGAGTTCTGGGGCAGGAGAGAACCCTTGATCTGTATCACACAGATTTCAATGGAGCTGTAAGTTCAATGGGATTGGCTGATAAATCCTTTCTTCTCTTCCCACCCTTGTAATGTTACTAAACTCAGGTCTGGAAGCTCATCTCATGGAAAAACCAATGTCTGGGAGACCAGTTCTGGGGAGCAAAAAGGCTTTATTCAGTGGCCAAAGAATGGAGAAATGGGAGCCCGTGATTGCAAATCATCTTCTCAACTCAGGGGGCTGAAGGTTACAGATGTAAGATAAAGAGAGAGAGGCTAATAATATTCATATTTTTCTGGGAATAGGCAGAGGTCTTCCAGGAGCTTGGGCGCCTCCTCTTTTCACTCCTTTCATGGTCTCATGTTTCCAGTCATGGCAGCTGGTAGTTGTGTTCAGCCTGAAAGTAGGGAACAGACTCAGCAAGTCCAGGCCAAGTTAACCTTATATTACAGTCTGGAGCAAATCATTTCTCAGAGGATCAGCACATCTACATGCAGAGCTGAGTAGACTCTGACCCAAAGGTCAGGGCAGCCCAGCACACACACAGTTTGAAGACGGAGGCATCGAGTATTTCCACCCCATTTCAGTGAAGAGTCAGTGTTTTCAGGAAAGGTGGCCTTCAGGGCCCTGAAGAGTAACCCAGGCAACCGTTGTCATAGCCCACACATCAGAGGTGATGTCTACAGAGGCAGTGGGAGACTGATGCAAGGCTCAGCTGTTGAACTCCAGAATCAGTGATCTTTAAGTCAACTAAGAGTGAGTAAAACTAGAGAGATATTGAAATTTTCCCTGGTAACACGAATAGATCAATTGAGGGACAGGCACAGAAATCAAGCAGGAGGGATCAACATGCCCTTATTCATGATAAGAGCCAGGCTGGAGTGTGTGGCAGATGCCACGTTACCCCACCCAAATCCCCTTTAGTGAATGAAGAGATCACTCCCCAGCTGCAGGGACTGTTTCCAGATCCCTCCAGGCTGATAGTCCTCTCTGGGGATTGTTTGGGTGAAGGAAGCTGTCTCCCCCAGGGACACACCTTCCAGAGTAGTTTGCATCCAGTGATTCATCCACCGGGTGGAGTGGAGGTCTGACAGCTCCCTCCAGCCTGAGGCCTGTCTGGAAGGTTGCTGAGGCCCATCCTGGGACTGCATTGCTGTTTAGCCCCTCCCTCGGTCCCATCTGCTCCCTCGCCTCCCTTTCAGAGGCACCAATCCTTGGAGCAACTCCTTAGGAATTTTCTGTGTGCTGCCTTCAGAATCTATCTCTTGGGGGATCCAGCCTGGGATCTGTGTCTCCCAGAGAAAGTGACCTGAAGGAGGTCACATCTGGAAATTGTAACTGACACACGCAGAGTATGAGATTCATTCCAGGGATCAACATAAGTGAAGGCTCAGAGAACTTCAACATTCACTTCTGGTTTTCTGAAAACCTCCCTTTCCCCTTCTGGACCCGGCCAGGACCTGATGTGATCTTTGTTAAATGAATTAATGATAATGCGTGAGCTTTTCTCATTTATTTAGATTGTGGGTTGTGTTTGTTCATTCACAACAAAAACAGGAACAAACCATGGCAAGCAGGAAGAATAACAGCCAGGGTGGGGAAGAGAAATATCCCACCTCAAATATACCTCTTTGGTATGTTTTGAGTTGGTTATTCAGAGAAACTGCAGACCTCTGCAGACACAGGAATAACTCTGAAAAGCTTCCCTTCCGTAAGAGAAACTTAAGATCTGTCTGCATTAGCGAAGGGCAGGTGTAGGCAGAGGCTTTGCTAGCTAGTGTTGCCCCTTAGGAAAGATCTTTCCAGGGGAAAAAGAGGCTGGGATTGCCCCAGGCAGCTGTGTCCTTGTGACTTTATAAGCATGACAAGACAGCCCTTGCTCACTGTGCACCAGCTCCCCTTGGCCTCCCTTAACTGCACCACCTCCCCTCCCTAGAAGCCATGAGCCCTTTGCTTGGTTCTGTGGAAGCTCTGACCATCTAGCCTTCCTCTGAGCCTCATTCTGTGTATGACTCTCTTGTCTCTGCACATTAATAAATTTGCATGTTTTCCCTGTTAATCAATTTTGATTTTATTTCATTCAATCAAATTATCAAAACTTCCGAGGGGAAGGAGTTTAAACTTCCCTATACAATCCTTTATCGAGCTTTTCCTAGTTCCAAGCCCTTTACAAATATTCTTATTTACTTCTCATAATGATCCTGAGAAGCTGAAATTAAAAATTAGATTGTTGATCCAATTTTATAGATAAGAGAACTGAAGCTCTGCCAAGTTAGGAAACTTATGTGGGGTCAAAAGCCTGTGAGACTTTTGGCCACCTGTTCTGCAGGCTCCCTGGGAACAAAGAACCTTGAGAGAGTACAGAGGCGAGTTCCTAGAGCCCACAGCTGGTTCTGCCTAGGGTAACTTGAGGCTGGGAGATCTGAGGCCAACTTCTGCCTTTTCAGCCCAGCCCAGCAGCATAAAACTGAAGGTGCCCGGCTCCTGGTGAAGGAGCCAGGTAGACATTGGCCTCTGCCCCAGTGAGGGGGAACCTGATAGACAGGTTTTTCTTGCCTTTGGGAAAGAAGGTGCCAGCATAAGGGCAAAGCTTAGAGATCATGCAGAGACGTTTTCTCCCTTCCTCACGAAGGGCGTGGGGCTGGTGAGGTGTAAAGGGAGTCCTTTAAAAGCAAAGGAGGCTTGTGTGCAGAGTTCCTTTGCAGGTGGGATTTTGTGCACACAGAATATCCCAAGAACCTTGGTTCTTTTGTTCATGCCATGGGTTGAACCCAGGGCCTCACTCATGATACGCAAGCTCTCTACCACCAAGCTACATCCCCAGCTCTGCTCGTCCGTTCAGTCATCAGTTCAACACGCATCTACTGGGTGCCTATGTGCCAGGCACAGTTCACAGCATTGGGACAGCAGTGCAGAAGACACCCCAGGGCTCAGTTCTAATGGAGTGCTCATGCTAGCAGGGGGAGAAAGGCCTGCCTGGGCCCTAGCTGACTCTGGCTCTGTCTACTCCTTTTAAATATGGTTGTAAAACGTGGATGGCCCCATTGTGTGCTCAAGGGATGACACCAGGGGTTCTGCATGATCATGGTCAAGGACAGGCAGGGTTTGAAAGTGTCCCCTTGCCACCCCCACCATAGCCTCCTTCTGTTAGGAACACCAGATTCCATATTACCCTCTCAATGTCGGAGGCTAATGGTGAAGCCATTGGCCTGGGCCTTGTGGGTAAGAGGTTCCACCATGCCAGCCCTCATTCCCTCTGATAGGGGTAGTGAGATGGGCCAGAATTCCCTGACATGCACCAGAAATTACTTTGGTGACCCTTTAAAAACAAATTTTTTTTTTTTTTGAACCCAGGGGCACTCCACCACTGAGCCGCATCCCCAGCCCTATTTTGTATTTTATTTAGAGACAGGGTCTCACTGAGTTGCTTAGGGCCTTGCTAAGTTGCTGAGGCTGGCTTTGAACTCGCAATCCTCCTGACTCAGCCTCCCAAGTCGCTGGGATTACAGGCATGCGCCACCACACCCGGCTAAAAAAAAATTTTTTTAAGGTATCAATGGACCTTTATTTTATTCATTTATTTATAGGCAGTACTGAGAATTGAACCCAGTGCCTCAAACATGCTAGGCAAGTGCTCTACCACTGAGCCACAACCCCAGCCCCCCTGGTGACCTGTTTTTTAACACAGCCAGAGCCCTGGGTTCTTACCTCTCCAATCAGGACCTCCTCTGGATCAGGCAAGTCTGCTGGTCTCAGGACTCCTCTACAAGGTGAGACCTACCAGACTGGCAAGCCACTGTAGTGCAAAAAATCGCACTGCACTCCAAAGCAGAGAGGGGGTTCTCACTCCAGCAGCCCCTCCTTCTAGCAAAGTAATTGGACAAATCACTTAGCTTCTCAGAATCAGTGTCTTCTCTTCCATGAAGCTGAAAATTACCATAGTCTATAATTCCCAAGGTGGTGTGAAGACTGAATAAGATAATGTATATGAAAGACTCAGGCCTCTTGCAAGTGCTTAATAAACCCTGACTGGTTATCAAATACTAAATGTGAAGTGATCTCAAATCAAACTAGTAACTATTTTTTAAAAATATTTTTTATTTGTTGATAGACTTTTTAAAATTTATATATATGCAGTGCTGAGAATTGAAGCCAGTGCCTCATACATGCTAGGCAAATGCTCTACCACTGAGCTACAACACCAGCCCATAGTAACTATTTTTGGTTGGCACTGAGAGAACTGAAGGAAGTATAAAGCAATATCCCTATGCTCAAGGAATTTTCTAGAGATTTGGGTCGTAATCTTGCAGAGGTTTTTAATGACAATATTGAATCCTCAGAATTGCTAACGATAAGCATGCACATGTCCAAGGGTAAGAATGGGCTTCACTTATGTATGCAGAGGGAATTCAAAACTAAACAGAAATGAACCTCAGTGAGCAAGCCAGCAATCTAAATCCCTGTGCTTCATCTGACAAACCCTTAATAGTGGTGCAGCCGTATGCAGAGTAGAGACTTCCAAATAATGGGACTGGAAAGCAGAGGCACCTAGCTGGCAGTTGTCCTCATCCTCCAGCAGCTACAGAGGGCTATAAGTCTGTCCCCTTCAGCTTGGTGAAAAGCACATGCTCGGTAATCTTCAGCATAGACACCCAACCAAGTAAATTTTCACTGAGAAAAACCACAGCTTCCACACTGGGTCCCTTGGGCAACTGGAAACAAGAACAGGGATGGCCAGGGTTATGGAAGATGCAAACTGTGAGTGAGAGGACCAAAGCCCACTGGCTATTATTGGCTTCAGCCCTGGTGCTAGGAAAGGATGTGTCCTGTGGACCAACTGGGATCATGGTGCGATGTGGCCCAGCACAGCCTACAGAAGGTACATGGGAGACTGCAAAGATGACTGAAAAAGGGAACTCAGGACAGGAAAGGGAGAAAGGCTGCCCAAATCTCTGTGGCTTATCCTAGTGGGGAGGAACAGGTGGCGAACACCAGAACCATGTGGTTGTTTTAATTGTGTACTATTTTTCCCCACTGTAACTATATTTATCCTTAAATTGACAGTTTTGTAGCATGGGTATGGTTTATCGTAGACTGTGGACTCAGTCATTTTGGCTGACATGCCCTTACAGGTATTGCCAAGGACAGGAAAGGAGTGGGTAGGACCCATGGCCATGGAAGTTGCCTGGTGCTCACCAAGGACAGACATGCTGAGCTGTCACTTAGAGGGTGGATCTGACTGAGGGTCCAGTGTGAGCACCTCCCTCTCGAGGGTGGCACTGAGTAATTTCTGAAGGAATTATGATCCTGGCTCACTTTTTGAGTTTCCTCTTAGACTCTCTAGAATTGTGGAGGCTGCAGTCAGACCTATTTATGGGAGTTTTAGGAATGGGACCCTCCAACTTTGCAGTAACTGACTTTCTGTTTTAAACATTGCCGAGATTTCTAACAAGTGGTTATTTTGTGTCATGGTTATTTTGTGTGTATATCAGAAGCACATTATTAACTTCACATCATATACTTAGATGTGCAAAGAAAACACACTTTATATTTTCTTTTTTATCTATTTCTTTTTAATTTTTTTAGTTTTACAGACTGCACTTTGATTCGTGGCACACAAATGGAGTACAACTTTTCATTTCTATGGTTGTGCATGATGTAGATTCACACCATTCATGTAATCATACACGTACATAGGGTAATGATGTCTGTCTCATTCCACCATCTTTCATGCCCCCACCTCCTCCCCCTCTCATTTCCCTCTATGTAATCTAAAGTTCCTCCATTCTTCTCTTATCCCCCATTATATATCATCATTCACTTATCAGGGAAAACATTTAGCCTTTAGTTTTTTGGGATTGGCTTATTTCACTTAGCACAATAGTCTCCAAATCCATCCATTTACCTGCAAATGCCTTAATTTTATTCTTCTTTATGACCAAAAATATTCCATTGTGTATATATACCACATTTCTTTATCTATTCATCTGTCGAAGGCCCTGCATCTAGGGTGGTTCCACAATCTAGCTATTGTGAATTGAGCTGTGTTACTGTACTAGACAAAGGAGCCAAAAACATACAATGGAGAAAAGATAGCCTGTTCAACAGATTGTGCTGGGAAAACTAGAAATCTATATGTAATAAAATGAAATTAAGCCTCTATCTCTACCCTGCACAAAACTCAACTCAAAATGGATCAGGGATCTAGGAATTAGACCAGAGACCCTGCACCAAATAGAAGAAAAAATAGGGCCAAATCTTCATCATGTAGGCTTAGGACCAGATTTCCTTAACAATACTCCCAAAAATCAAAGTAAGAATCAACAAAGGGGATGGATTCAAACTAAAAAGGTTTTTCTCAGCAAAGGACACAATTAATACTGTGAAAAGAGAGCCTACAGAGTGGGAGAAACTCTTTTCCATACGCACTTTAGATAGAGCACTAATCTCCTAAATTTATAACGAACTTACAAAACTTTACACCAAAAATACAAAGAACTCAATCAATAAATGGGCCAAGGAACTGGACAGACACTTCACAGAATAAGATACATAGATGATCAAAAAAAAATATGAAAAAATGTTCAACATCTCCAGTAATCAGAGAAATACAAATTAAAACAACTCTAGGATTTCATCTTACTCCAATTAGAATGGCTATTATCAACAACGCAGCAATAATAGATGTTGGCGAGGATGTGGGGAAAAGGGTACACTCTAACATTGCTGGTAGAGTTGCAAATTGGTGCAGCTGCTCTGGAAAGCAGTATGGAGATTCCTCAGAAAACTTGGAATGAACCCACCATTAGACCCAGCTAACCCACTCCTTGGTTTATACCCTAAGCAATTTATATTTTCTATATCAACAGTCACCTTTCTCCCAAGTCCATATCCAACTGGGTAGCAAAGAGATGATTGAACTGTCCAAATTGAAGCTAACTTAATAGTAAACCTCATATTAATGCATATTTAGGTTAATCTCCCAAATATAATTGCTCACCCTCCCACTGTTCCCTGAGCTGGAAAGTAGCAGTCTTGTCTTTGACGTTCCTGCCTCATCTCCTTCTTCTAGCCTAGGGTGCTCCTGGCTCCCATCAGGGCTAAATATTGGAAGCACTCTCTGAGCCAGATGCCCTCGGCTTGAGTCCTGATAACTGAAGATACAGACAAAAGAATTTGAAAAACCGTCCCTCAAGACAGTAGCTTTGGGTGCAGAGCTTTTTTCCTGCTGCCTAAATTGTGACTGCCAGAGCTAAAGACCCCTTTGGAAATTCTCTTTACATTCTTTCTGTCACAAAAATCTCATCTTCATGAGGCATTCTAGGATAAGTCATGGACTTGGGAAGGCACAAAAGATTTAACGTTTTTAAAGAATTCAAAATATTAATTGCTCAACTCTGCTTTTCTAGAAAGGTCCTTCCACTAGCACACTGCAGTACTGTGTAAGGGGAACATCTCCAACGGAAAATGTCTGTAGCCCCTTTCAGACTGGGTAAATGTTGGTTCCATCCAAGCCTGGGGTGAAAAGGGTGGAAGCTGATAACAGAGGGAGGGAAGAGCCCTTGAGTGGAATAGTAGGAGAGGAAGTTGCCTCACCCAAAGGACATCTTAAGGGGTAAAAAGAGGAAACTGCCGGAAGCAGAGAACATACATGGCGGAAATAGTGCTTATCAAATGGCAACTCGCTCCTCTCTACTCAAGAGACAACGCTGGCCAGCAGGGCTCTTCGTCGAATAGGCACACAGCATTTTGGTTGCATCTTAACTAGAACTTCTTCTCTACCTTCCCTGATCTAACCCTTTGCTAACTAGCTATTTCCATGTATTTGGATGTTTCCACTGCTCTGTCTTCTGAAACACACTTGGATGAATGAGATGTCTTCTCCCTCTAGGTAGAATATATAAAAGATTGCACACTGCTTCTCATTCACTTAGCTTTCTGGCATGGTCTCAAGCAGGAGCCTGAGTTTCTGCAGAGTCCTGATTATAGGAAAGTTCACAGTTCAGGAGAGTAATTTAGTCCTGGGACCCTCTCCATGTTAGGTAGCAAAGAATTTCAATTGACTTCTGGAAGAAGGTTCCATCTGCTGGGAATATGCTCTCTTCCATGGGAATATCTTTGGAATCAACTTCAAAAAACCATTATCTGAGACTTAATTTCTTTACCTTTCCCATGTCCCCCCAAAGTTGTCTTGATTGGGTCAGTGGAATACCATATCTCTTGGAAATATGAATATCTAAGACTTCAAAATCCTAGAGAGGGATGAGACCTAACAGTTCAACAAAGGTTTTCTGAAACTGCTCACTTATACATACTTACTGAGCACTTAGTATGTGCTGGCTCCAGGGGTGGGTTGGATGTTGAGATGCAGCAGACCTGAGGGATTGAACATGGGGAGGATGAGGGCGTTGGGGGAAAAGGAGGCTGGAGAATGGCCCCCAGGTTGCTTCTTTGCCAGACAGGATGGGTGGAGGTCCCATTCGTTGCACTAAAGAGCTCTGGAAAAGAATAGAAGCAGAAGATCAAGACGTTGCTTTTGAGCATGCATTATTATTGAACAAACATGAAGCATTCAGGAGTAAAAATCTTCAGAGAAGCGCATGTGCATTTGTGCAAGCACACACTCACATCTATGTACAACTTTTGGCTCCAAGAAGAGTGCAATGTGTTTACATCCCACTCTTAGAAGCACCACCTACTTATTGTTGTAGCATTCTGGGTTTTATCTTTTTCTGCTGTGACCCGAGTCCATCTCTGTAACTTACATGATAAGCACATGGTAAAGCTGGAGTAGAAGGACGTGCAATGGAACTCAGCTTGTCTGAACCAGCAGAGCAGGTCTACACATCGCACAGAAAGTGGTGAACCCACACCCCAGCTGGCCGCAGCAGCCTCCAGGGCTGTTGTTCTCTAACAAGACAATGGAAGTTGCTCCAGAGGTGACCGTGGTAAGTCTGGGAGTGGGGAGAACTGATGGAAGATGGAGGTTACTTTAAAATCAGAAGAGAAAGGAGTTTTCACTGGCAAACAATTTTGCTACACAGAATCTGCCGACAAGCCTTAAGTAGATCTTTGGATCCAATCTAAGTTCATCAGTTGAACTTGGGCACTCACAATCTTCTGCCACCAGCTAAGACTGCCTCCTGCACCTCCTTTTGGGTTTATGGTTCCATGATCCAAACTTTGAAGTGGATCCTAAGGAAAATATCCAACAAGAGGAGGCACATGTTTATGGGCATAGTTTATCATTGATAGTGGTGTGTTTGGAAACTCCCTCCATGCCAGGAAGATGCATCCGATTTGTGAATTCCGATCACTGTGAAAGCTATCTGGCAACATGGAAAGATGCCAGAACAGTCCTTTATTTGAACTGTCAAATAAATGTGAAGGCATGTGCCACATTTAAACACACTATGCCAAGGGGTAGAGATTGAACCACAGAGATGATCAGTAACCTTTGCAAGTTCACACAGTAAGAGAGAGTTAAGATTTGAACCTAGGATGATCTTTCTATAGAACCCAATCATCCAACCATTCATACATTCAATCAACAAACATTCATGGAGTGGTTACTATGTGCCAAGAACTGTGCTAAGCCATGTTCTTCTGCTGATATCACACTACCTGGAAAGAAAAGCAAAATGTATCTTTTCATACTCAGATACAGCTTTTTGTTGTTGTTATTTTAGAGACTGCATTTTGATTCATTGTACACAAATGGAATACAACTTTTCATTTCTAAAGTTGTGCATGATGTAGATTCATACCATTCCTGTAATCATACACGTACATAGGGTAATGGTGTCTGTCTCATTCCACCATTTTTCATATCCCCTTCCCCTCCCCTTTTCATTTCCCTCTACATAATCTAAAGTTCCTCCATTCTTCTTTCACCCTAACCCCGCAGCCCGATTATATATCATCATCCACTTTTCAGGGAAAACATTTGGCCTTTAGTTTTTGGGGATTGGTTTATTTCACTTAGCATGGTAGTCTCAAAATCCATCCATTTATCTGCAAATGCCATAATATTATTCTTCTTTATGGCTGAGTAATATTCCATTGCATATATATACCACAGTTTCTTTGTCCATTCATCTGTTGAAGGGTATCTAGGTTGGTTTCATAGTCTAGCTATTGTGAATTGAGGTGCTATAAATATTGATATGGTTGCATTACTGTAGTATGCTAATTTTAAATCCTTTGGGTATAAACCAAGGAGTGGGATAACCCACCTTTTGACCTAGATACAGCTTCTTGTCAGAGAAGAGCAAGACTGAGATGTCTCAGGTACCCTTTACAGGTTGTAAAAATTCAGTCCACTCTACTCTCATCTGCTCATGTCTTACCCATCCTTGAAATTTCTCTCAAGTTCTCTTCCTCATTTCCTCTGGTTCCAACTACTTGGTCTCTCACTTTACCAATTACCTTTGCCATATGGTTCACACCTTAGCAGATCTTGCTGAGTACCCACTGCCCAGCACAAGCTAAACATTCTTTGTTATAGCCCTTGGTATACAATGTGTGTGTGTGTGTGTGTGTGTGTGTGTGCGCGCGCGTGTTCTTTCCTTCAAGGCTGTGAGCACCTCCTCTATTAACTGAGAGAATTCTTTTAGTGATATACTTCATGGTGCTATTGCCTCACCAAAAAGATTCCCATATTCAAACCAGAAAATTTGCATTTTTTTCTTTACATTTTTCAACTCAGCAATTTCAAACCACGAAGACTTGAAAATCGACACAGTTTTAAAACATCTCGCTTAATTATATCAATAACCTATGGATGTTCATATCAGTAAGAATGAGCTTAGTTATGGTGTAGTGACAACAAATTCCAAACTCTCAGTGTCTCAAAACACCAAAGGTTTATTTCTCACCAATGAGACAAGAAACATCTAAGTCAGTGGGGCTGTGTTCCAGACCACGCCCGTTCCGAGGCCCAGGTGTGCCCTGGGAACAATTGCTCCAAGCTCTTTGGAGAGTTCTTTCTCCAGATTCTGGTGAAGAACATTCATGGTTACCATTATCATTGCCATTTCTCCCTTTTTATGTTTTAAAGAATACTAAATCTAAGATGGGTTGAATAACTTGTCCAAGTTCAACAATTTTAACCACATCAGCTTGGATTGCCACAGCAAAATTTAACAGACTAGGTGGATTAAACCACTGGCATTTATTTTCTTTCAGTTCTGGAGGCTGGAAGTTCAAGATCAAGCAGGTTGGGCTCTGTTGAGAACTCTCCTCTTTGCTTGTAGACAACGGCCTCTTGTCTGGGTCCTCATGTGGCCTTTGCTCGGTGTGTATGCATGCATGGGGTGGGGCGAGGGAAGGAGCCAGGGAGGGAGAGCAGGGATCTCTGGTGTATTTTCCTCTTCATGTGAGGATGCTAGTCCTATTGGATTAGGCCACAACCTCATGACGAGTATAAATTTAAATATTTAATTAGCTCCTTAAAGGTCTTCTCTCCAAACATAGTCACACTGGGGTAACATTGGTGCATCGTATGGATTTTGCGGGTGCTGCAACTCAGTCCATTAGACCATGGAAGAGCCAGGATTTGAGCTGAGGTCTTTCTGACAGGGGTCTTTGCTCCATCTGCTTGACCTCATTGCTTCTTCTTCCCAGAAAGGCTGTCCTCCATGTCCTTCACTGACCACAGCTATTATTTCCAACAGTGCTTAGTTTGTCCATCTTTAGTATCTGACCCAGTTCCAGTGTCCATTCACTGTCTACTTATTTCAAAAAGGCCCTACCATGCTTCCTTCTATACAAAAGGTGTCGGCACTTCTGAGGTGAACAATACAGAGTCTTAATTCAGGGTTTCATTTTCTAGTGGGACAGTCAGTGAAAACAGAAAAGAATTCCCAAAGTAATATCATAGGCACTATAAAGAAGATCTCTCCAGTTTTTGGTAACTGGTGTGCCCCAAGGTGAAATTAGGGAAGATTGCAATGGCAAAGGTGAGAGCAACCATCACCAGGTCCATAAATTAAAGATTGCAGACAGATTGAGTTAAGATGCCTGAGACTGGCAAGGCTGGATTTTTTTTTTTTTTTTTTTTTTTTGCCAAATAAGAAACCTGAAAGTTAAACAACCACATCGTATGCTGTTGGGTGGAAGAGGATTGCTTACAGAAGGTAGGTGCTTTGACTGGGATTTCAAAAGGGGAGGTATTCCAGATATTACTCTGTCACATGAGATGTGGTGATTCCAATAGTCCATGGAAAAAATAGTCTGGGAAAACAGGCTCACAGAAAAGGGTCATGGCCGCTGGGATTTCCACTCAAGCCTGTCTTCCCTCAACTCCCATTGCCCACGCACATCCCACGTTGTCACCTGTAACTCACGATCCACCAGAACCAACAGCCCTGCTGCTGCCCATAGACAAGAGCATTGGTGGTGCTTTCCGGGACCCAGGGAGACATTAATCTCAGGTTCAGCAGCTGACATCTTGCACTGTTTGAAACTAAGATTACATCTGTATTAGTGCCTTTCAAGCACAGCTCTAAATCTCTGAAGATTAACATCACAGACAAATTTATGACTCTCCATTTACCAGTCTTTTGAAATCTCCCAGTTTAGGGATGAATGCTCTGGATTGTGTGCCCCTTTCAGGCCCCACCCTACCCTGC
>JAJEJO010002099.1:0-10896 GCA_020662805.1 Glaucomys volans | reverse complement strand
TTTCTAAATCAAAGGCAGTGATATTATTGAGGTCATCTGGGTCAATGGAGAGTACTGTGATCCCTTTGACATCTTATGGGTGATTTCTAATGCATGTTCCTATATAAGTCACATTGCAGAGAAAAGAAGAAAAATGGAGAGAGACTCCACTTCCAACCAAGAGGGAATGTTGAGGACTGTAGATACCCTCTTGAAATAGCTAAGGAAAGACTAAAATATCATTGGAAAGCATTCACAACACTAATGACAGGCAATGAAAAACAATGAATGGTTCCTAAGAGGTGAGGAATGGGCAAAGTGAGACCCCTGAATTGCCCAAGACTGCCCAAGTTCACCTGAGAAGGTTCCAGGTCCTGGCTCAGGTCAGGGGATGCCAGGCCAAGCCCTGAGGACTCCCAGAATCAAGGAGATGGAGTAGAGAGACCAGGGAGGCAAAGGCAGTTGGAGTGTGCAGGACAGCAAAAAGTACAGAAGAGAGACAAATCCTAAAATCTGCAGAGGGTCTCTCAAGTTTTTAGAAGGGAATGATCAGCATATATATGGGAGGAAATTACCAAATTCTGGAAGAAGACCCATCCAAAGGAATAGTTTCCCATGCACACAAAGGGCCAGAGATAGTCCTGTTTCCAACAAGTACTCAGGAAAAAACACATAATTCATGGACCATTGAGTAGAACACTCCAGATCTTGTTTTAATAGTGGAGAGTAATTATCCCTAAACTGAGAGCATTGCTCTTGATCCATCTAATGACTCACAAAGGCAACACCTGAAAAGATCAAACTGTTTCCAAGTAATTTTACTAAACACAACTTAAGAATGTTCATAGGAGAATAAAATGATCCAGCCCACCACCTCACACACGACATAGCATCCAATAAAAAAGCTTCAGGAATGTAACACAGCAGGAAAACAGGACTCATAACAAAGAGAAAAAGCATCAGCCCAAACCAACCCAGAACTGATATAACTGTTGGAAAATGGAAAATGAAATTCAAAGGGGGTGCAGCCACATTCCATATTTTTGAAAAAATTAATAGAGATGTGGAAGATACAAAAAGACTCAAACTTCTAGAGATGAAAATGACAAAGAATGAGATGAAAAGTGCACTAACCGGGATTAATGGCAGATTAGAGACTGCAGGTGAGAAGTTCAGTGAGTGTGAAGGCTTAAGCAAAATGAAACCATCCAAAATAAAAACCAAGAAAAAGAATTTCAGAATAAAAAACATCACCAGTGACTTGTGGAACAATTTCAAGAGGGATAATGCAACTCTGGCTAGACTCATAAGGAAAAAGAATACCAATAATATCTACAGATATTAAAATGTTAATAAAGTAACATCATGAACAACTTTGTGCCCAGAAGCTTGTTCTGGAGATTCCAGCCAGTGTGTTGAGGTAAGAAAAAGAAATAAAAAACCCAAATTGGCAAAGAAGTAACAATCTGAAGGAATCTATAAAAAGATTACTAGATCTAATAAGTGGGCTCAGCAAAGTTGCCAGATACAAGATCACAATTCAAAAATTAGTTGTTTTTCTACATACTTGCAACAAACACTTCAAAACTGAAATTAGGAACAGTGCCATTTATAATTGTATCAAAAATTAAGAGGGATTTAGGAATAAATCTGACAAAAGATGGGAAAGACCTGTACATTAAAAACTAGAAAATGCTCCAGAGAAATCAGACCTAAATAAATGGAGAGATGTATCTTATTCATGGTTCATGATATTAAAAATTTCAGCACTTTTTACTTTTTTTTCCTTGGTTCTTTTTAATTATACGTGACAGTAGAACCTATTTTGATATAATTACACAGCAGGAAATATATCTTTTTTTTGCAATGTAGATTCACACAATAAATATAATCTTACATATACATAGGGTAATACTGTCTGTCTCAGTCTACTGTCTTTCCTTTCCCCACCCCTCCCATCCCATTTTCCTCTACACCATCCAAAGTTCGTCCTTTCTTCTCTTCTCCACCACCCCCCACCACTCTCCCCACTCCCCTTAGGTATCATCATTCACTTATCAGAGAAAACATTCGGCCTTTGCTTTTTTGGGCTTGTCTTATTTCACTTAGCATGATATTCTCCAAACTCCACCCATTTACCAGTAAATGCCATAATTTTATTCTTCTTTATTGCTGAGTAATATTCCATTATGTATATATACCACACTTTCTTTATCCATTCATCTATTGAAGGGCATCTAGGTTGGTTCCACAATCTAGCAATTGTGAATTGAGCAACTATGAATATTGATGTGACTGCATCACTGTACTTTGCTGATTTTAAGACCTTTGGGTATAAACCAAGGAGTGGGATAGCTGGGTCAAATGGTGGGTCCATTCCAAGTTTTTTGAGGAATCTCCATACTGCTTTCCAGAGTGGCTGTACCAATTTGCAACTCCACCAGCAATGTATGAGTGTGCCTTTTTCCCCACATCCACGCCAACACTTATTATTGCATGTGTTCCTGATAATAGCCATTCTAAGGAGTTAGATGAAATCTTAGGGTAGTTTTAATTTGCATTTCTCTCATTATTAGAGATGATGAGCACTTTTTCATATATTTGTTGATCACCTATATGTCATCTTCTGTGAAGTGTCTGCCCAGTTCCTTAGCCCATTTATTGACTGGGTTCTTTGTATTTTTGGTGTAAAGTTTTGTAAGTTCTTTATAAATTTTGGAGATCAATGCTCTGTCTGAAGTGTGTGTGGAAAAGATTTTTTCCCACTCTGTAGGCTCTCTTTTCACATTATTGATTGCTTCTTTTGATGAGAAAAAAGCTTTTTAGTTTGAATCCATCCCATTTATTGATTCTTCCTTTTATTTCTTGCACTCTGAGGGTCATGCTAAGGAATCTGGTCCTAAGCCACCATGAAGAAGATTCGGGCCTACTTTTTCTCCTATTTGGTGAAGGGTCTCAGGTTCAATTCCTATATCCTTGATCCATTTTGAGTTGAGTTTTGTACAGGGTGAGAGATAGGGGTTTAGTTTCATTTTACTGCATATGGATTTCCAGTTGTGCCAGCCCCATTTGTTGAAGTGACTATCTTTTCTCCATTGCATATTTTTGGTACCTTTGCCTAGTATGAGATAACTGTACTTATGTGGGTTTGTCTCTGTGTCTTCTATTCTGTACCATTGGTCTACCTATCTATTTTGGTGCCAATACCATGCACCAAATTATAGTTGAGTTTCAGGTCTGGTATTGTGATACCTCCTGCATCATTCTTCCTGCCCAGGATAGTTTTGGCTATTCTGGGTCTTTTGTTATTCCAGATGAATTTCACGATTGTTTTCTCTATTTCTATGAGAAATGTCAGTGGGATTTTTATTGGAATTGTGTTAAATTTGTATAGCACCTTTGGAAGTATGGCCATTTTGCTTATATTAATTCTCTCTATCCAAGAACATGGGAGATCTTTCCATCTTCTAAGGTCTTCCTCAATTTCTTTCTTTAATGTTCTATAGTTTTCATTGTAGAGTTCTTTCACTTCTTTTGTTAGATTGATTCACATTTTTTTTTTGTGGCTATTGTTTTCCTCATTTCACTTTCAGATGATTCATCCCTTATGTATATAAATACATTTGATTTATGTTTGTTTATTTTATTTATTTGAATTCTGCTATTTAGTCGAATTCATTAAATAGGTCTAAAAGTTTCCTGGTGGAGTTTTTTGGATCCTCTAAATAGATGATCACGTCATTGGCAAAGAGTGACAGTTTGAGTTCTTCTTTTCCTATTTGTATTCCTTTAATTTCTGTGCTTTGTCTAATTGCTCTGGCTAGTATTTCAAGCACAATGTTGAATAGAAGTGGTGATAGTGGGCATTCCTGTCTTGTTCCAGTTTTTAAAGGGAATGCTTTCAGTTTTTCTCCATTAAGAATGATGTTGGCCATGGGCTTAGCATAAATAGCCTTTACAATATTGAGGTATGTTTCTGCCTTCTCTATTTGTTCTAGTGTTTTGAGCGTGTTGTATTTTGTCGAATGTTTTTTCAGCATCTATTGAAATAATCAATGATTCTTAACCTTAAGGCTATTGATGTGATGAATTACATTTATTGATTTCTGGATATTGAACCAAACTTGCATCCCTGGGATAAATCCCACTTGATCATGGTGCACTATCTTCTTAATATGTTTTTGTAAGCAATTTTACATAATTTTGTCAAGGATTTTTGTATCTATATTCATCAGAGATATTGGTCTAAAGTTTTCTTTCCTAGATGTGTCTTTGTCTGGCTTTGGTATCAGAGTGATACTAGCTTCATAGAATGAATTTGGAAGGTTTCCCTCCTTTTCTATTTCATGAACTACTTTCAGGAGGGTTGGTATAAGTTCTTTGAATGTCTTGTAGAACTCAGCTGAGAATCTGTCTGGTCCCAGGCTTTTCTTGGTTGGTAGGCTTTTGATGGCTTCTTCTATTTCATTACTTGAAATTGATCTGTTTAAATTGTGTATGTCCTCCTGGTTCAGTTTGGGAGGACCATATGTCTCTAGAAATTTGTCGATGTCTTTGGGATTTTCTGTTTTGTTAGAGTATAGTTTATCAAAGTAGCTTCTAAATATGTTTCGTATTTCAATGGTGTCTGTTGTGATATTTCCTTTTTCATCACGAATTTTAGTAATTTGAGCTTTCTCTCTCCTTCTCTTTGTTAGTGTAGCTAAGGGTTTATCTATTTTGTTTACCTTTTCAAAGAACCAACTTTTTGTTTTGTCAATTTTTTGAATAGTTTCTTTTGTTTCAATTTTATTAATTTCAGCTCTGATTTTAAATTATTTCCTGTCTTCTACTACTTTTGGTGTTGTTCTGTTCTTCTTTTTCTAAGGCTTTGAGATGTAATGTTAGGTCATTTAGTTGTTGACTTTTTATTCTTTTCTTGAATGTGCTCAATGCAATGAATTTTTCTCTTAATACTGCTTTCATAGTGTCCCAGAGATTTTGATATGTTTTATCATCATTCTCATTTACCTCTAAGAATTTTTTTTATCTTCTCCCTGATGTTTTCTGTTATCCATGCTTCATTCAATAGCATACTATTTAGTCTCCAGGTGTTGGAGTAGTTTCTGTTTTTTATTTTTGTCCTTGATTTCTAATTGCATTCCATTATGATCGGTTAGAGTACAAGGTAGTATCTCCATTTTTTTTTGCATTTACTAAGGGCTGCTTTGTGGCATAACATATGGTCTATTTTAGAGAAGGACCTTTGTGCTGCTGAGAAGAAAGTGTATTCACTCATTGATGGATGGAATATTCCATATATGTCTGTTAAATCTAAGTTTTTGATTGTGTTATTGAGTTCTATGGTTTCTTTCCTTAGTTTTTCTTTGGAAGATCTATGCAGTGGTGACAGTGGTGTGTTAAAGTCACCCAGAATTATTGTGTTGTGGTCTATTTGATTCCTGGAATTAAGAAGGATTTGTTTGATGTACATGGATGGGCCATTGTTTGGGACGTAAATATTTATGATCATTATGTCTTCTTGATTTATGGTTCCCTTAAGCAGTATGAAGTGACCTTCTTTATCTCTTCTGACTAAATTTAGCTTGAAGCCCACTTTATCTGAGATAAGGATAGAAACCCCCACTTTTTTACTGAGTGTGTGTGATGGTAGGTTTTTTCTCATCCTTTCACCTTTAGTCTGTGGATGTCCTTTTCTATGAGATAAGTCTTTTGAAGGCAGTATATTGTTGGGTCTTTCTTTTTAATCCAATCTGCCAATCTATGTCTTTTTATTGACGAGTTTAGGCCATTTACATTCAGGGTTATTATTGAGACATGATTTGTATTCCCAGTCACTTTGGTTTAGTTTTGGTTTTTAACTTGACTTGGTTTCTCCTTGATTGGCTTTTCCTTTAGGTAGTTGTTCCCTTTGCTGACTTACATTATTGTTTTTCATTTCTTTCTCATGGAATATCTTGCTGAGAATGTTCTGTAGCACAGGCTTTCTCTGTGTAAATTCCTTTAACTTTTGTTTCTCAAGCAAGGATTTTATTTCATCTTCAAATCTGAAAGTTAGTTTTGCTGGATATAGGATTCTTGGTTGACAACCATGTTCTTTCAGAGCTTGAAATATATTGTTCCACGCCCTTCTAGCTTCTACTGTCTGGGCTGAGAAATTTGCTGATATCTGTATTGGTTTTCCCCTATATGTAATCTGATGCTTTTCTCTTGCAGCCTTTAAAATCCTATCTTTATTTTGTATATTAGGCATTTTCATTATAATGTGTCCTGGTGTGGATCTGCTGTAATTTTGTGCATTTGGTGTTCTGTAAGCCTCTTGTTATTGACCTTCCATTTCATTCTTCAGGTTTGGGGAATTTTCTGATATTATTTCATTGAATAAATTGTTCATTCCTTTGGTTTGTGTGTGCCTTCCTCTATCCCTATAATTCTTAAATTTGGTCTTTTCATGTTATCCCTTAATTCTTGAAGGTTCTATTCATGATTTCTTACCATCCTCTCTGTGAAGTCAAGTTTATTTTCAAGATTAAATATTTTGTCTTCATTGTCTGAGGTTCTGTCTTCCAAGTGATCTAGTCTGTTGATGATGTTTTCCATTGAGTTTTTTAATTTGGTTTATTGTTTCCTTCATCTCAAGGATTTCTGTTTGGTTCTTTTTCAGAATCTCTATCTCTTTGTTGAGGTAGTCTTTTGCTTCCTGTAGTTGCTCTTTCAAGTGCTTATTGGAGTGATCAATCATTGCCTGTATTTGCTCTCTTATCTCATCCTTTGCTTTGCAAATCATTTTAATCATGTATATTCTGAACTCCTTTTCTGACATTTCTTCTACCATGCTGTCATTGGATTCTATTAGTGTAGAATCTTGGTTTGTTTGAAACACTTTCTTCCCTCGTTTTTTCATGTTGTTCATGTATCTTCCCTTCTAACAAGGCAGATCTGGGGTATTGCAGTTTCTGCCCTATAGGCTTATAGTGACCCTGTTAGTTTTCCAAAACCTCTTCTTTAAGGGGGAGATCAATATTGGCAACACCCAGTACAGACACTATGCAGTCATAAACCAAATAGCTCCTGACAATGAGCTTCCAGTCTCCAGCAGGCGTTTCAGGATGGGATTTGCCCTACCTAATGACAATTTCCACTTCCAAGATAATCCAAGATGGCTGCACTGGCTTCCAAACATGTTGGCAAATGGGGAGATGCAGTGCAGGACTTGGGTGCTGAGTCTTTGTGGGGTGCAGTCAGTCAGGCCGGGGGTCCTGGAGGCGGGGTGCAGTCGGGCCTGGCATCCTGCAGTTCCTGGCTGTTTTCCCAAAATGGCGGCAGCCACATGTAACCAAACCTGCAGGCACTATGATGGTGGACTTCCAGGCAACAGCAGGCAGCTGGCAATCCACTGATGGTCTGCAGGCTCTGCAGGCTACTGTCAGATGATTGTCAGGTGAACTTGAGTTGGTGGGTGATGGGGAGGTGAAAGACAGGTGATGGGCAAGCCAGTCACAGGTAAATAGGCAAATGGCGGATGATAGGTGGCAGTCAATTGTAGGGACACACCTTAAGATGGCGACCGCAATAACAACACCCTCGGGGCAAAAGCCTCCCCCACTCGTGGTACCACCAAGGTGGCGGCCCAGGATTGGCTCATTCAACTTCCAAGAACCTGAGCAGCTTTACATCTTAGCAGACCTCTGCCCTGCAGGCCTTGCTGTATACTGCCTGTGCTGTTGACCTTTAAGATGATTGGCCCCCGCCTGTATCTCCTCCCCTCGCTCCCTTTTCACATACCTGTTTCACCTCTCCATTAAACTGAGATTCTGCTCAACAGACTCCCGGCTGGTGTGCGTTTTTCAGCCGTCGACACTCACCATCCTGTTTGACCCCCGTGCCCCCCCCCGGCTGGTCCATGGGAGGGCACCCAACCTTTGTTGTTCGGTGCGGAACAACAGTCAATGAGCAATCTGCACTCAAATGTAGTCAATACGCTGGCAGACTATAAGTGATCAAGGTAGACAAATGGGGTAAAGAGCAGGGGGATCAATGAGGAACAAAGACTGCCTCATGGAGAAACATATTTTCCTCTGCTTGAATCCCAAGTTACAGAGTGACAAGGAATGCAGCCTCCCTCTAGTCCGCCATCTCAAAATTCTAGCACTTTTTAAATTTTTTTTAATTTGTTCTTCTTAGTTATACAAGACAGTAGAATGTATTTTTTACATATATGCATGGAGTATAACTTCCCATTTTTGTGGTTGTGCATAATGTGGAGTTACACTGGTCATGTATTCATATATGAACATGAGAAAGTTATGTCTGATTCATTCTACTGTCTTTCCCATTCCCATTCTCCTCCCTTCTCCCAATTCCCCCTGTTCAATCTGGTGAACACCCCCTCATCCCTCCCTATTGCCTACAAAGAGTCAGCATCTGCATATTAGAGAGAACATTTGGCTTTTGGTTTTGGGGGTTTGGCTTATTTTACTTAGCATGATAACCTCCAGTTCCATCCATTTATTGTCAAATGCCATAATTTCATTTGTCTTTATGCCTGAGTGATATTCCATTGTTTGTACATACCACATTTTCTTTATCCATTCATCTGTTGAAGGGCGCCTACATTGTTTCCATAGCTTAGCTATTGTGAATGAAGCTGCTATAAACATTGATGTGGCTGCATCACTGTGGTATGCTGATTTTAAGTCCTTTTAGTATATGCCAAGGAGTGGATAACCGGATCAAATGGTGGTTTCATTTCAATTTTTCTGAAGAATCTACATACTGCTTTCCAGAGTGGTTGTACCAATTTGAAGTCCCACCAGCAATGGATGAGTATATGTTTTCCCCCACATCCTCATCAACATTTATTGTTCCTTTTATTTTTGGTAATTGCTATTCTGTCTGGAGTGAGATGGAATCTCAGAGTAGTTTTAATTTGCATTTCTGTAATTGATAGAGATATTGAACACTTTTTCATTTTTTTTTTTTGAGTACTCATATTTCTTCTTCTGTGAAGTGTCTGTTCAGTTCCTTTGCCCATTTATTGACTGGGTGTGTTTTGGGGGTGGGTGTTAAGTTTTTTTTTTTTTTTTTGAACCAGGGATTGAACTCAGGGTCACTCGGCCACTGAGCCACATCCCCAGCCCTATTTTGTATTTTATTTAGAGACAGAGTCTCACTGAGTTGCTTAGGGCCTCACTAAGTTGCTGAGACTGGCTTTGAACTCGCAATCCTCCTGACTCAGCCTCCCAAGTCGCTTGGATTACAGGCATGCACCGCCACACCTGGCTGGGTGTTAAGTTTTTTGAGTTCTTCATACATCTTGGAGGTTAATTCTCTATTGAGGTGCAGGTGGCAAAATTTTGCTCCCATTCTGTAGGCTCTCTCTTCACTTTCTTGACTGTTTCCTTTGCTGTAAAGAAACTTTTTAGTTTGATACCTTCCCATTTATTGATTCTTGACTTTAATTCTTGTGTTTTAGGAGTCTTGTTGAGAAATTTTATTCCTAAGCTGACATGATGGAGATTTGGACCTACTTTTTCTTCTAGTAGGTGCAGGGTCTCTGGTCTAATGCCTACTCTAAGTAAATTTGATTTACTTAGAGTTTTGTGGAGGGTGAGAGATATTCAATTTCACTCTACTACATGTGGATTTCCAGTTTTCCCATCATTATTAGTTGAAGAGCCTATCTTTCCTACAATGTATGTTTATGGCACCTTTGTCTAGTATGAGATATCTGTGTTTATGTGGGTTTGTCTCTGTGTCTTCTATTCTGTTCCATTGGTCTTCATGTCTGTTTTAGTGTCAATACCATGCTGTTTTTGTTACTATAGCTCTGTAGTGTTATTTAAGGTCTGGTATTGTGATCCCTCCTTCCAGCAAACTTTTTAAAAATAGAAATTGACAAACTGATTCTAAAATTTGTGAAATGTAAAACATCTAGAATAGTCAAAACAATTTTGAGAAGAAACAAAGTGAGAGTACTGATACTACCTGTTTTCAGATTTATTATATATATAATTACAATAATAATAATTATTATTATAGCTGTTATGGTTTGGATATGAAGTATCCCCCAAAAGCTCCTGTGTTAATGCAAGCGAGTTCATAGGTGAAATGATTAGGTTAAAAGAACTATAATCTATCAGTGGGTTAATTCATTTGATGGATTTGGAATTTGAAAAGACTACTGGGTCTGCAGACAGCTGTGGTGTGGCTGGAGAAGGTGGGTCACTGGGGTGTGCCCTGAGGTTTATCTTCCCTGTGACCTCTTTCCCTTTCTCTTTCTCTGTTTCCTGGTCACCACGAGCAAAGCAGTGCCCCTCCATCGTGATATCCTTCCTCATCCTCAGCACAGAGCAATGGAGTTGGCCAACCATGGACTGAACCTCTGAAACTATGAGCCAAAGTGCACTTTTTCTCCTGTAAGTTTTTCTTATCAGGTATTTTGATCAAAAGGATGAAAAACCGAGTAACACAGTAGCTAATATTATGAAAATTGTATGGTATTAGTACAAAGAAAATAGATAAATGGAACAGAAAGGAGAGTACACAAATAGACATACGGATATCAACATCTAACTTTTTTGGAGGTTCAAGGCAATTCAATGCACAAAGTATTCTTCTCAAAAAGGGGTACTGAAACAATTAAATGTCCATGCTCAAGATTAATGAACTTTGATCCACACTTTACACCATATGCAAAAATTATTTTGAACTAAATTATAAACTGTGTAACCTTAAATTATGTAAGTGCTAAGAGAAAGCCTAGGGAAAAAATCTTTGTGACCTTTTGCTAAACTGGGTTTGATCAAAATTTAAAACATCTGCTATTTGAAAAACTCTGTTAAGAAAATGGAAGGACAAGCTATAAGCTGGGAGAAAATATTTAAACACACATACACACACACACACACACACACA
>JAJEJO010002098.1:0-39038 GCA_020662805.1 Glaucomys volans | reverse complement strand
TAAATATTGATTTAATATTTTCCTAGACACAGATCAGTGTGTCAAGTTCCCCTCACACAAATACACTAACAGAGAGAGGAATCACTGCCTCCCCAAGGTGGTTACCTTCCTGGCCTTTGAGAATTCTCTGGGCATGTCTCTGACCTGAACAGCTCTCTGCTTCTCTGCAATCACAGCTGCCATTCTTTGGGTCTTTGTGAGGAATGGAGACACCCCCATAGTCAATTCCAACAACCGCACTCTCAGCTATATTCTGCTCATCTCCCTCATCCTATATTTCCTCTGATTTCTGCTCTACATTGACCATCACAACTCAGCCACCTTCACTCTCCAGCCAGTAGCATTTGGACTGGTGTTCACTGTGGCAGTTTCCACTGTCTTTGCTAAAACTGTCACTGTGATTCTAGCCTTCAGGTCACTGCTCCAGGGAGAAGGGTGAGGCAGTCACTGATGTCAGGGGCACCTAACTTCATCATTCCCAGCTGCTCCCTCATCCAACTGACTCTCTGTGGAGTCTGGCTGGGGATCTCTCCTCCCTTTGTGGACACAGACCCACACTCTGAACATGGCCACATCATCATCACATGCAACAAGGGTTCGGTCACTGCCTTCTACTGCGGCCTGGGATACCTGGGCTCTCTGGCCTGGGGACATTCACAGTGCCCTTCCTGGCCAGGAACCTGCCTGACACATTCAATGAGGCCAAATTCCTGACCTTCAGCATGCTGGTGTTCTTCAGTGTCTGGCTCACCTTCCTCCCTGTATACCACAGCACCAAGGGCAAGGTCATGGTGGCCGTGGATTTCGTCTCCATCCTTGTCTCCAGTGCAGGGCTCCTGGGCTGCATCTTTGCCCCCAAATGCTACATTATTCTCATAAGACCTGAAAAGAACTCTCTGAAAGATTTGAAGCACACAAGAACTTCTAGGAGTCATGGAATGAGGCAACCATTGTCAACTCCTCACAGCCTGGTATCACAGCAGCGTGAGAATAGAAACCAGATGGGGGATGTCAGAAGGACACCATAAAACACAATCCTGGACAGTCTCAGAACGAGAGGAACTCTGAAGCTCTACTTACTAGAGCAGAAAATAGGCAAGAATTTCTTAGGCCTGAACTCTGACCATGGTGGATCAGAGGAGGGTGAACAGGGTGAGAAAGAGAGAGAGGCTTTCCTCACAGCTTCCTTCCCTGACAACAGAAGTAAAGAAAAGCAGACTATGTTACCCCAGGGCAGGAGCTCAAAGCACTGAGGGAAGGAGAGTGAACATATTCACTCAAAATGCTGGTACAAAATTCACGTGTCAGCTGTCTTGTAGAGGCTCCTCCTCAGCCTTCCTCTCTGGAACCTGTTGAATCTGTACCACTTCTCCATATCTACAGCAGCAGCAGCAGCAAGTATGTCCTATGGAATGCTTTGAAATCATCTGTCCCTGGATTCCCAGTAGAGGATTGGTGCTAGTTGAAAGCTCAGAAACCCCTTCTCCCCACAACTGACAAGGACAGTAGGACAAAGCCAATCTGGAAGCAAGACACTCTTAGGGAGTGTGTCATCAGAACAGCAGTAAGTTCCCAAGCAATGGGACACAGCCAGCAGAAACACCCCAACACACACAGATCCCCACAGAGATTAGCATCACACAGGCCACCAAACTCAGGCAGGCACAAGCCCCTGACTGCCAACTGAACAGTTTCCCTGGTGTGATTGGATTATAAAGATATCTTGTGTTTAGCCCAATTTTCTTAAAAATCTCAATTTTGCATTCTCTCTCAGGCAGTCCATACATGTCTTTTTCTTTGACATTGAAGCTACGGAGTTACCATGTACTTTTGTCACCTTACTTTTATGTATTGTGTTCCTATATTCATAATTGTGTGTCTGATGGATCATTGGCCTTTGCTGATTTTGTGTTATACCTTGTGTAGTGACAAACTTGCTCCTGGGGTGGTGACATCAGGTGTCAGGTGGGTTTGTTCAGTTGAATGGACAGAAATGTAGACCTGTGTTGTTTCTCCAACTTATTCAACACTAGCTGTGATGGTTCATCTGAATTTTGAACTTGGTTGGATTAAGACATGCCTAAGATTAAGACTGATGCATGTGTCAATGAGGGTGTTTCTAGGCATGATTGGCATGTGGGATAGCAAACTGTGGGGAAGTCCCACACTTAACCTGGTCAGCATAGGTCAATATGTTAGGGACCTGGATGGAATAAACAGTTGGAAGAACAAGAAAATCAAGCATGCTTGATTCTTCTTGAGCAGGAGTTTAGGCTGTGATGCTGCTGTGATACCCTGAGTACATGATTCCAGCTCCTTCACTCTTCCAATGTAGACTCAGACCAACAGTTCTCCAGGAGGTTGCCAGGTGTTTGCTAATGAACTGTGGCCACTTCACTGGTAACTCTTGTTCTGAGACCCCAGCTTCAAGAACTGAGCAACTACTGCTTCTTCCAGCTCTCTAGGCTGCAGATGTTAATGATGGGACTACCCAGGTTCTGATCATGGAAGCCAACCTAAAAAATGTCTCTTTTAAAATCTTACCTACCTATGTATCCTGTTGACTCTGTACCAGGAGTAGTATTGTTGCTACGATTAAACTGACCATGTGTTTCAGAAACTTTTAGAACTGGTTTGCAGGGAGGAAATTTTGCAAAGTTTAGAGAATCAAGCTGGGAAATCATCAGAATGTTGCAAGAAGAGCTTAATGGAAAATTCTGTTAGAACTCTATTCGGATAGTCTGATAGAACTGCAGTCAGTAAAGACTGGACTCATGAGGTTTCAGAGAAGGAAGACTCAGAAATTGAGCTAGAGGCCATTCATATTATATCCTGGGAAACAAGTTATCTACATTTAGCCATGTCCTAGGACTTTCAATGAAGCTTTATTTAAAAGTGTTTTCCTAATTAATCTTATTTGAAATCACAGCATTCAGGGGGTGGCATAGATATTGATAGCAACATCCAACATATTTTCATCCAACTACGAAATCAGGAATAGCAAGCAGAGCAGAAAAGCATGAAAAACTGAAGTTTCGACAGAAAACTGTGAATAAAACTGGAGCTAAGAAAGTTATGGTTGTTAAAGTCATTATGATCACTGAACAGATGCTAAGTAGTTTGCAGAGAGACAATAGGAATGATTGCTTGAGGACATCTCAGGAATTGGCAAGACAATACTCCTATCAAGATCAAGGGTGTAGAAGTAAAAATTCACTTCAGAGAGAACATGGGAGCACACTGCTTACCCAGGGAGACCTAGGAACTTTTGCCACCATGCTCAAATGCCAATGAAACATGGTTCCAGGATGCTTCGCTACTATTCCCAGTGGTAGCTGAGGTTGGTGTCAACAACATGGTGCTGATTCTGCAGGAATACAGAATGCTGGAGTTAGGGAATCATGGAATCTCCACCTAAGACAATTGAAAAGAAACCATTAGGCATTAAGGCACACTCACAAAGCTGTGGCTTCATCCTGCTAAGCACCAGATAGCAAGTCAGCCCCTCTCCATCTCCCACTCCAACTGCAGCCTCCCTTGGTTCCTCCCTCCTCCATCCATCCCTGCTGAATCTCAGCTTCCTTGTATTTCTGTGCATGTCTTCACTGGGCCTTTGCTGTGCCTGCATCTGTGCTTTGTGTTGTCTTCTGTGACTGCTCCTGTAGGTCTGCAGCCTCTTCCAGGGTCATCCTGCAGCAGACCATCAGGGTGTGCTCTGTGTTTCTTCCAACATCTAAATGCCTGGTTCCATCTGGTGTTGGAGGTACTTTGGGTTGCACAGGTTAAGATAGAATGTGCTCTGTGTTCTTCAATTTTCTGCACAGTTTGAAGGATCAATATTACTCATAACTTCCTCTGATGGGAAAATCCACTGATCAAATTTTTTTCCAGACTTAGAATTGTGGAATAAATCTTTCTCTATTATCAATTTCCTTGTTTATTTTCACTGTTACATTCCATTAAATAATATATTATGTAGAGTGATTTGTCTATGGTTTCAAGTGGAATGAGAAATATAATTTTGCCTTTCATATTTTATTTTAAAAGTTTTTAACACACACATAAATCATTGAAGTATTTTCTATTAATGGGTGATGTAGGGTGTTTGTTACATACTTAATTGCTGATTATTAAGATCTAATCTGATCTAACAAATATATTTTGATATTGATTTTATTTTTGTGTGTTTAATTTTAATTTTGTGTGTTTTAATTTTAATATACAGTTCATTACTCACCTAGAATTTCCTCATTGTTTTAGGATCCAGTTATTTGGTTTTCTGTTGCACTGATTTTGTTTTGTTTTATGTTTGCTCTTGAGTTTCTGGGATCCTTCAATATTCTGCATATCTGGCCCTTGTCAGATTAGAGCTAGAAGATAACTTCTCCATTCTTCAAGTCCTTTCAGTTCTTTCTTTTTCTTAGTGGGGCCTTTTAGTTTCGTGCAATCACATTTGCCTATTTTTGCTTTCTTTCCTGGAAGTCTTGTCCAAAAGCACCCTTGCCCATTCTAATGTCATGCAGCACTTCCTGAGGATTTCTCCTACTCCTTTCACATTTTCCCATCTCACATTTATGTTTTAATGAATTTCAGGCTGATGCTTGTGCCTGGGGAGAGAGGTACTCTTGCTTGCCCAGCACCATTTTTTGAAATGGCAGCCCTTTCGCCAATGAGTGTCCTTAACTTTGCCAAGTTCAATTGACTACAGATGTGTGGGTTGCTTCCTGGGTTTCTGTCCTGTTCCATTGGTCTATTTTTATGAAACTACCAGTGTGTCTCATGTCTATAGTTGTGTAGTTTATTTTGAAGTCAGGCAGTATAATATCTCTCAATTGATTCCATTTCTCCATAATTCTTTGGATACTTGGGATTTCTGTGGTTCAATGGGAATTTCTGGATCATTTTTCCCAGTTATAAGGGAACATCTTTGGTAATGTGATCAAAGTTTCACTGAATCTGTAGATTGCTCTGAGTGGTGTGGATGGGTTAGTAATGTTGATTCTCCCTATCTGGATTCATGACTTTTTTTCATACCCTTATGACCTCTTCCATTCCTTTCATCAGTATTTTATAGATTGTTTTAATTTTTATTTTATTTTTAAAGACTTAATTTTGATTCATTGTACACATATAGGATACAAATTTTCATTTCTATGGTTGTGCATGATGTACAATCACATCATTCTTGTTAATCATACATGTACATAGGGTAATGAGGTCTGTCTCCTTCCACGATTTTTCATACACACCTCTCATTTCCCTCTGCATAATGTAAAGTTCCTCAATCCTTCTCTCACTCCCCATCCCTGCAACCAGATTCTATATCATCAACCACTTATCAGGGAAAACATTCGGCCTTTGCTTTCTGGAGATTGGCTTATTTCACTTAGAATGATAATCTCCAATTCCATCCATTTATCTGCAAATGCCATAATATTATTTTTCTTTATAGCTGAGTAGAATACCAGTGTGTGTGTGTGTGTGTGTGTTTGTGTGTGTGTGCAAGCATATGTGTGTGTATATATATATATATATATATACATATGTGTGTATATATATATATATATATATATATACACACACACATATATATATCACAACTTCATTGCCCATTGATCTGTTTGAAGGGCATCATACTCTGATTAGAATGGCTATTAGCAAGAAAGCAAACAATAATAGATGTTGGTGTGGATGTGGGGGAAAAGGCATACTTTCACATTGTTAGTGGAGGTGCAAATTGGTATAGTCACTATGAAAAGCACTGTGGAGATTCCTCAGAAAACTTGGAATGGACCCACTTTTGACCCAGTTATCCCACTCCTTGGTTTATACCCAAAGGTCCTAAAAATAGCATGATACAGTAACACAGCCACATCAATGTTTATAGCAGCTCAATTCACAATAGCTAGACTGCAGAACCAACCTAGTATTTTAAAATTTTGATTACAGAGATTTTTCACATATTTGCTTAAATGTATCCCTAGGAATTTGTTGTACATATTATAAATCAGATTGATTTGTTAATCTTGTTATGAGATAGTTTATTGTTCATGTAGAATTACTATTTGTGCATATGAATTTTGAATCCTACAACTTTACTGAATATTATTATTAGTTGTAAAAAAAATGTTGGAATTATGGAGTTTCCTACATATGTGATCATACCTTCTACAAACAGTGGCATTTTAACTTCCTCCTTTGCAAATAGGATGCACTGTGTGTCTTCTCTTGATTGACTGCTCTGCTTGGCCTTCCATTATGTTTGTAAATGAAAGGGGTGGGAGGGGCATTCTTCTCTTCTTCCAGACCCTGGAGATCAGGTTTTAGCACTGCCCATTCATTGTGAGGGTGGCCGCTGACTTAGTAAAAGGTTTTCATCATGTTGAGATGCATTCCTTCCAGACTTAATGGTCCAGTGTCTCCTTCCTGAAACATACGTGGAATTTGGTGTGATGCCTGATTTCCATCTCCTGAGATGGATACCTTGTCCTGATGTGGTGGACATGGTGTAGTTATGGCTTCTGCATGTTATTTGGATTCCATTTTCATGCAATTTCTTGCTCCATCCCTTCACTTCCAGCCTCTGTGTTCCTGAGAGTCCTTGATGTCCTTTGCTGTGCAGTGTTGCCTGGGAATCGAAGGGTCAGTTATTTCTTCCAGTCTTCATTAGATGGTAACACAGGGTCCTGTGAGCACTGGAAGATGCTTGTCTCTTTCACCCAAAGAAGGAAGTATGCAGACACTGGAGACTGCAAACTCAGTACCAGATTTATTAGAAGCAAACACAGCTTCTAATAAGCTTGGGAGGGTCCTAACATGGATACCATCAGTGGCTCCTTGTCTAGGGCTTTTCATATTCTTTTGATGGAGAGGAACTAACCCTTCATTGGAGAGTCTCTCTCACTTCTTCTCATTCTGTGACTCAATTGAAAGAGTACAATTTAGATTTCTAATTCCTGTACTTGGATGGTTGGATGTCTTTGTTAACCTGTGTTTATCCTGTACTTTTTCCTTAAAACAAAAGACTTGCTTTTGATCAAACAAATCTCCAGGATTGGGCAATATTATCATAGCTTAGGAAACACCATGACAATGATGGCCAGGCCTTCTGGGGGCATCAACTGAATGTGGTGCCCAGCATGAGTGGGGCATTCCAGTCAGGCATCCAGAAACAGAGAGCCTGCTTTAGCCTGGAGTTTTAATCTGGGGTGGTGGGATCCCATTCTCCAAGGTCCCAATTTCTATCTACCTATAGGAATCCTATCTCCTGCTTCAATATGACTTGGTTTGTGCCTGTTTCCCTGGAAGCCCTTATCAGGCTGATTATAGTCTGGGTCTGAGTTCAGGTCCACTATTTCAGCATGACCAGGATTGCCATGAGGGTTTTGGGGTGTGCTCTTGTTACTGAGCTGGGACCTTCCATGAAACTGAGGAAGCAAAAATCCCCCTCATCCCATGTTCTTGCAAAGAGATCAGAAGGCTTCAGACATGTTCCTCAGCATTACAGGCACAAGTTTATAAGAAGGGACAGGAAAGGGGGAGGGGGCACTCCTGAGGGAGAGAGAGGGTCCTCTCAAGGAGGAGTCATGCCCTGCTTCCCCTCCATCATTTTGCTAGTCTTAGGGAAGTTTCCAGAGTCCCACTCAAGTCCAACTTCTTCTGATCACTGGCAGTATAGGAGCTGAATGGTCTGCAACCAAGAGAGCAAACTGTGGTGCTCAGAGGTGGAGATTTTAAGGAAAATGAGTCCATCTGTTTCTATGTCATTCCCTGTCCCCTTAATGGGTTGGTTATTCAGGCCGGGATTTGTGTCAATTTTCTGGCCCTAATCAACTCATTGCCCTTTGAATAGCCCCACCCAATTTTCATTTAGAAGGTTTTGAGATTGTGGCTCTCAGGATGATGGGGGTGTGTCAAAGTTCCCATGACTAGTGAGGGTCCAGGCCCCCTGGTAGGGTGTGGCATGATATTAACACAGCATTTTTTCTAAGGGCATGTAACTACGGTTGGGGTGGTTCTAACAGCCTGAGACTCATCTCCCAGGGCCTCACAACCAGAAAAGGCTTCTGTGGTTTCCAATGGCCCTTCACTGTCCTTCCCTCTGGCCACTCTTGGCTGAGGGCTACCTCACACTGTTGCTGTCTTAGCACTCAAGGGCAATGCAGGCCTGGGTGTGTCTCAGATCTGCATTTGCTGTGTTGCTCAGAACAGCCTAGGGGAGCAGCAAGGAGGAGAGTCCATCCCTGTAAACCTTGCCCTAGGACTAGGGTAGGTACAGGTGCCTCATCCAGGTTCACCAATTTGTGGTCTCACATTGTGCAGTTCAGTTGGGAGCAGAATCTTGAGAAGGGTCCAACCTCAAATGCTGTCCATGCCTGTGGCCACCAACTCCACAGAGCTCTGTCACACCCTGAGCCCACAGCCCAGAACCACATTGGGGCAGGGCCATAACCACACTTCTGTGGGTTACCTACTATTTAGACCATCCTGTGGCCCAAGACTCTCCAACATACCTCCAGTGAGGCTGGCCTGAATGGAGGCCCCAGATACTGAAGCCATGTGTGCCCCTGTCCCTAGCTTTTCCATAACCAATATCTGCAGTCAGGACTGTGCATACAGGCCATTGGGATCTGCAGTGTTAGGTAGCACCAGTCTGTACTAAGTTTCAAGGATAAATGGGGTGCTTACTACCCTGTGCTACCACCAGTGATGAGGTTTATTCAATGCTGTGGGACCCAAGTTAGAGGTAGTGTTTCTAATAGCATCTGGTTCACACCTAGGTCTCACAGCACAGGACCTGCACTGTCTCAGGGATGCACCCAGGCCCATACTGAACTTGGAGTGTAAAAATATGCATCTGTTCCACTGTGACACAGGCATCTTCCTGGTGCCTGGAAACTCTAGAAACTGTCTGAAAGCACTGGGCTGGGTACGGCTAGGCTGCCTGAGTTTGGGAGAGAGGTGGTGGAGACATTCCTTTGGCTAAGCTTGGTCACACATGAATCCACCTTAGGATCAGCAATGATGCAGGTCAAAACTCAGGTCTGTATCACAAGTTTCTTGACCTTTTCCTGATCCAGGGGCAAGAGTGGGGTCCTGTGTGAGGTCTGGCCTCCATGTGAGGCTTTCTGTTCTGCCTGGTGCTGGGTCTTTCCAGGCAGACCCTACATGGGCACCAAGGCCAAGTCCTGTGCTCATTTCCACAAGCTACTCCCCATTTCATGGATTCCTTTGCTCAAAGCTGTGATCTGAGTTTGGCAAGTGTTGGGGGCAGGCAGCCACCTGGATCATGCAGTTCAGCAGGTCCAGGTCTGAGCATTTGCCAAGCGCCAGGGTTTGTGAGCTCTGTTCACCATGGGTCTTCAGTGTGGCAGATGTGGCACTGAGTTCAGGTCTAACCCTAACTTCACTCTCTCTTGCTCTGCAAGCCTGAGGTCTCCATTGCCTTCCACTCAGAGTTGGAGGGTGGTGACCTGGGAAGCTCTTTCTCTGCTTCCACACCCCAGCATTTCTTCTGGTTAAACTAAAACTAGGTACTAGCTTCCTAGATCTGGTGAAAGCAGCTCTATGCAGGAATATGTGCTCTGAGGTGTGTCCTTGTGGAGACCAACAGAGGACCTGATGAATCTCCCTTCTTGCTCTGCCTTCCATGGGTCCCTCTCAGTGTTAAAGTTCTATCAAGATGGTGTGGTGGTCATTATAAGTGCATGGAGTGCCCAGGTTTCCTCCTGGGTTTAGGTGTCATTCCCAACACTATGTTCTCTGCCCCAGGAAAGAGCACACGTGCAGGGATGTAGTGTCTGGTGTGACCAGAGCTGTGTGTGAAGAAGGCTGCCACCTCACATTCTGACAGGATGCCCTTTGCACTGTCAATAACTCAATGTCATGTAGCTCTGAAATTTTTTAAATATATTTTTAAATGTTAACAGACCTTTATTATATTCATTTCTTATATGTTGTGCTGAGAATCCAACCCAGTGCCTCACACATGCTTAGGCATACATTCTACTTCTGAGCCACAAACCCACTCCCATATAGGCCTGAAGTTTGAGAGGATAAACTATTCGACCTTGAGCTGATATCACATGCTATGAATACCACGTGAGGAATTAGTGTTTGGTATCTTCTTCTGATCCTACTTTTTATGTTTTTATGTTTTTTTTTTTTATTATGTATACTATTGGGGTCCATTTTGACATTCTCATACAAGCGTGTCATAATGTCTGCTCCCACAGTTGTGAATGTTTTCCAAAAGATGATCTCATAGAAGTGGGGAATGGATGGGAGGTTAGCAGAGTCTGAGTGAATTTGGGCTGTGAGGCCTGCAGAGGTGGCTCAGTGGTGCTCAGTTCCATCTATAGCAGCAGGACAGTCTGGGGTGCTCTGGACACGAGGATGGCTACAGGCAATGATAGTGTACAGTGCACTTCAAATCCAACAAGAAGGAGGTCAGTGTTTACAGCATGGAATGAAAAATGTTTGGGATGAGAGATGTGCATAAGCTGATTTAAAATATAATGCATAGCTGTTCTTCTGGGAAAATGGGAAATCCTGCTCTTCTCCCCCAGTTGCTGCCGGCCACGGATCTGGCGCCAGCTGAGGGGCCCTCTGTGGAAGCAGACTGCCCTCCGCTGCACCAGCCTCAGCCCCCGCAGCCTCGCTGCCCCATGGCCTCGAGCCCTAAGCTCCCGAGGACCTGGGGCAGCAGATTTTGGTGGAGCTGGGGGAGATGTTGAAGTGCCAGGAGAGACTTTTGTGCAATGAAAAATTCACTTGCAGATTGCCCAAAAAAGGTACAAAGATCTGAGACACTGTTGCCAAACAGAAAGTTGCAATTGCAGAGCATGAAGAGGGTAGAAGGAAATGTGGATGGTTTCATTCTACTAGTTTGGACTGTCAGCTAAGGCAAAAAGTAATTGCAAGAGTTGATGTGGATATAGAAAAGGCCCAGGATTCTGATCGAATACTTGGTACTTTGTCACTGGTTCCTGGCTGTTCCTTTGTAGATCACATCAAATCATCTAACACAACCTCAGAAAACAGGGACTTGTACATCCTACTCAGAAAGATGATGAAGAGATTCCAGAGACTGAGTGCACAGTGAACGAGGGCCCAGATTCCCACAATGGAGCCAGGGGACCTTCCTCACATGAAACTAGAGAACATCTCCCTTAGCATTGTGTTTCAAGTCAAGTAGAAGATATTTCCAGCAGTTTTGACAACCAACCTGTTTATTGATAAGTTCCAAAGGTTCAGGGTTGCAGACCAAGGTGTACATCACTCAGAAGAAAACACAAGTGCTGAGAACTTGATGGGCCTTTGGAGTAGGACTCCTAAGAAGCCCCATTACATGGAAATGCTAGAAATGCTAGCCAAAAACCCAGTGCCCCCACCACATAAATTTAAGTCTCCAGTTTCCTCAGCAGAGCAGTGGTGCAAGGGCAAGCAGCATCTTGATGACATCACAGCAGCACAGCTCCTGCCACTTCACCATCTGCCTGCACAGTTGCTTCCCATAGAAGATTCTTTTGCACTTCAGAAACAGCAGAAATAGAATTATGAGGAGTTGCAAGCAAAGCTCACAGCACAAAAATTAGCTGAAAGACTGAATATTAAATTGCAGAGTTATAATCCAGAAGGGAGTCTTCAGGGAATTACCGAGAATTAAGGGACGAAGATGACAATCAGTCCTCTGATGATGAATTATGAAGATGGGCATGGGGATTATCTCCTAAATCTCCAAATCTTGAGAGGTCATTATCTTCCATCAGACTTCCTGACAAGTATCAAGACTGGTCTCAGACAATGTTGAGGGAAAAAAAAAAAACTTTATAAAGCTACAAAGACATCACTACAAAAAATAAAGCTCAGTTTGTCTTTCAGAAGATGATCTTCATGCACTTGAAAAGTTTCATATCTCAATATTGTGTTTAACCACATTGTATTAAAGTTTTGCAGTATGTCATGCTTTGATCTGATATTTTAGTATGAAGTAGAACATGTTTTTTTTTTCTCTAAGTCAAATGGAAATAGATAACTTTGCTTTTTTTCCTTATTCTTACCTCTGTCAAATGGCATTTATTATGTCTTTCGGTGAAACACTTAGTTATCCCAGACACCTAAAACAAATTAAGAAGAAATAGTTCCCTGCATTTTTGAGCAATAAAGGGAGCAGTCCAAAGTGCTGTGTGTAGGCTTACATGGAGTTACTGAGATCTAGGATGTGAATTACCTTGAAAGACACTCATAGAAAAATGCTTCACAAATGTTTGTTTCATTCTCTTGTCTTCCCTTAGGAAGACTGTTATCTTTCTTATGATTAGGAATAAGAAATACTTTGAGGAGATGCTGGAGGGCAGAGGGTCTTTCTAGATGACCAGATTTGCTTGGAGTAACTTGTGGTATAGGACGAGCCCACTGAGAGCTAAGTGAAAGGAGTAGCTGTTCTCATGCTTTCCCTGATTGGAGTTCATTGCTTTCACAGATGAGGTTCATATATAGCACATTCATGTTTGGTAAGAAAACCATTAATTTTTTCAAAGTTATAATTGAATTGTCAGTATATTGCTTCCCCCACTAAGGATGAAAGGTTGGGATAAATCATACCATGCACATGGACTGAATAAAAAAGTAGGGGTTTCCAACCTTATTTCAGATAAAGCAGACTTCAAGCAAAAGTTAGTCAGAAGGAATAAAGGACATTTCCTACTGCTTAAAGGAAGCATAAATCAGCAAGACATAACAATCATAAACATTTATGCACCAAACAATGGTGCATTTATGTACATCAATCAGATCCTTCTCAATTCCAGGAACCAAATAGACCAAAGCACAATAATACTGGGGGACTTTAATACTCCTCTCTCACCGTTGGACAAGCAAAAATTGAACAAAGAAAACATAGAACTCAATGACACAATTGCTAATTTAGTATTAACAGACATATATAGAATATTCAATCCATCAAAAAGTGAATACACTTTTTTTCTCAGCAGCTCATGGATCCTTCTCTAAAATAGACCATGTGTAATGCCACAAAACTACTCTTATCAAAAACAAAAACATAGAGATACTACCTTGCATTCTATCAGATCATAATGGAATGAAATTAGAAATCAATGATAAAGTTAAAAACAGGAACTACTACAAGACCTGGAGATTAAATAATATGCTATTGGATGGTGCATGGATAACAGAAGACATGAGAGGGGAAATAAAAAAATTCTTAGAGGTCAATGAGAACAAAGATATAACATATCAAAATCTCTCGGATAATATGAAAACAGTGCTAAGAGGAAAATTCATTGCATGGAATGCTTTTAATAAAAGAATGAAAAGTCAAGAAATCAATGATCTCACATTATGGCTCAAAGCCCTAGAAAAAGAGGAACAGATAATCACCAAATGTAGTAGAAGACAGGGAAGAATTAAAATCAGAGTGGAAATCAATGAAATTAAAACAAAAGAAACAATTTTAAAAATTGATGAAACAAAAAGTTGGTTCTTTGAAAAAATAAACAAAATTGATAATCACATAGTCATGCAAACAAAGAGAAGGAGAGAGAAAATCCAAATTACTAAAATTCATGATTTAATAAAAATATTACAACAGACACTATTGAAATACAAAACATAATTAGAAGCTATTTTGAAAATTTATACTCCAACAAAGTAGAAACCTGGAAGACATCAACAGGTTCCTAGAGGCATATGAGCCACCCAAACTGAATCTGGAGGACATACACAACTTAAATAGATCAATTTCAAGTAATGAAATAGACGAAGTCACGAAAAGCCTACCAACAAAAAAAGTCCAGGACCAGATGGATTCACAGTGGGGTTCTAGAAGACCTTCAAAGAAGAGCTTATTCCAATACTCCTCAAAGTATTTCATCAAATAGAGGAGGAGGGAACCCTTCCAAACTCATTCTATGAAGCTAATGGTGCCCTGATACCACAACCAGACAAAGAGAAATCAAGGAAAGAAAATTTCAGACCAATATCCCTAATGAACATAGATGCAAAAATTCTTAATAAAATTTTAGCAAGTCACATACAAAAGCATATTAAAAAGATAGTGCACCATGATCAAGTTGGTTTCATCCCAGCGATGCAACGATGTTTCAACATCCAGAAATCAATAAATGTAATTCACCACATCAACAGACTTAAAGTCAAGAACCACATGAATATTTCAATAGATGCAGTAAAAGCATTTGATAAAATACAGCACCCCTTCATGATCAAAACACTAGAAAAAATAGGGATAATAGGAACATTCCTTAACTTTGTAAAGGCTATATATGCTACATCCACAGCTAACATCATTCCAAATGGAAAAAAATTGAAAGCATTCCCCCTGAGAACTGGAACAAGGCAGGGATGCCCTCTTTTGCCACTACTATCTAACATTGTCCTTGAATCTCTAGCCAGAGCAATTAAACAGACCAAAGTAATTAGAGGCATACGAATAGGAAAAGAGGAGCTCAAACTATCCCTACGTGCTGATGACATGATTCTCTATTTAGAAGACCCTAAGAATTCCGCCAGAAAACTTTTGGAACTCATAAATGAATTCAGTAAAGTATCAGGATATAAAATTAATGCTCATAAAACAAATACATTTTATTCATAAATCCTCTGAGAGAGAAATTAGGAAAAGGACCCCATTCACAATAGCCTCAAAAAAATAAAATACCTGGGAATGAATCTAACAAAAGAGGTGAAAGACCAGTACAATGAGAACTACAGAACACGAAAGAAACTTAAGGGAATCTGAGAAGATGGAAAAATCTCGCATGTTCTTGGAAAGGCAGAATTAATATTGTCAAAATGGCCATACTACCAAAAGTGCTACACAAATTCAACGCAATTCCAATTAAAATCCCAAAGATGGTCCTCATAGAAATAGAGCAAGCAATCATGAAATTCATTTGGAGGAATAAGAGACCCAGAATAGCTAAAGCAATTCTTAGCAAGAAGAGTGAAGCAGGGGGTATCACAATTACAAACCTTCAACTATATTACAGAGCAATAGTAACAAAAAAAGCATGGTATTGACACCAAATTAGATAGGTAGATCAATGGTACAGAATAGAGGACACAGAGACAAACCCACATATATACAGGTATCTCACACTTTGCAAAGGAGCCAAAAACATACAATGGAGAAAAGATAGCCTCTTCAACAATGGTGCTGGGAAAACTGGAAATTCATATGCAGCAAAATGAAACTAAACCCATATCTCTCACCCTGAAAAAAACTCAACTCAAAGTGGATCAAGGACCTAGAAATCAGACCAGAGACTCTGCACCTAATCGAAGAGAAAATAGGTCCAAATCTTCATCATGTAGTCCTAGGACCAGATTTCCTTAACATGACTCCCAAAGCGCAAGAAATAAAAGCAGGAATCAATGATTGGGATAGAGTCAAACTAAAAAACTTTTTCTCAGCAAAGGAAACAATCAGCAATGTGAAGAGAGAGCCTTTAGAGTGGGAGAAAATCTTTGCCACACACACTTCAGATAAAGCACTAATCTCCAGAATCTACCTAGTACTCAAAAAACTTTACACCAAGATTACTACTAACCCAATCAATAAATGGGCCAAGGAAATGAACAGACACTTTACAGAGGAAGATCTACAATCAACAGATTTATGAAAAAATGTTCAACATCCCTAGTTACAAGAGAAATGCAAATCCAAACCACCTTATGATTTCATCTTACCCCAATTAGAATGTCTTTTATTAAGAGAACAGGCATCAACAGGTGTTGGCGAGGATGTGGGGAAAAGGGTACACTCATACATTGCTGGGGGGAGTGAAAGTTGGTGCAGCCACTCTGGAAAGCAATTTGGATCTTCCTTAGAAAACTTGGAATGGATCCACCATTTGAGGCAGCTGTCCCACTTCTTGGCCTATACTCAAAGGACTTAAAATAAGCATAGTACAGTGATGCAGCCACATCAATGTTCATAGCTGCTCAATTCACAATAGCTAGATTGTGGCCCCAACCTTGATGCCCTTCAGTAGATGAATGGATAAAGCAACTTTGGTATATATACACAATGGAATATTATTCAGCCAAAAAGAATAATAAAATTATGGCTTTTGTAGGTAAATGGATTATGTTGGAGACTGTTATGCTAAGTGAGATTAGCCAATCCCAAAAATCCATGGGCTGAATGGTCTCTCTGATAAATGAATGATGATGCATAATGGGGGGCAGAAGGGGTGTAAGAATGGAGGAAGCATAGATAGCATAGAGGGAATGGAGGGGTGGGGTTGTGTGTGGGGGGGTAAGAATAATAACAGAATGTGGCAGAAAACATTGCCCTGTGTACATGTATGAATGAACAGATCGTGTGACTCTACTTTGTGTACAACCAGAGAAACAATAGCTGTACTCCATTTGTGTTCAATGAATCAATTAGTAAATAAAAAAACATAAATATATATAAAAATAAATAAGTAAATAAAATAAATAAAGTAAGCTAACAAAATCTCCCTTGAATTTTTTAAATTTTAAATACTGAATAAATGTGTAACTTAAGAGAGAAATAAAGGCACACAGGCTTAGAACTCATAATGCAACTCATACCCACTTGTGTGCCAAGCCCTCAGACAGATGATAGGAGCCTGTTCACTAAGGGAGAAGGACCATCGCAAGAGATGCAGAAAGAACCCCTGGAATATATTTGCACAGATCTGTGTACAGTTGCATGAGTGCATGTACCAATGAAAATCAATAAAATAAAGGCAATACGTGGAGAAATGCTGGCTACTGCAATAAACAGAGATGAATGGAAGCAGACACAGCCAATACCAAACCCATGGCTGAGGCTGCATCCTTGCTATGAGAGCAGGTGTGAGCCATGGAAGAGGAAGCACAGGGCACCCAGGTCAGGATGCCATAAACACCACCCCTAAGGAGGGTACACAGATATGCTGCCTGCTTTATATGAATGGAAATGTTTAAAGATGTGTCCTGTTCTTCACTAAATAGATTGAAGAACCAATTAATGTAAACCAATAATGCAACAGCAATATATTTTCATTCAAAATCACAAGCTTTCGAATTGACAAGAATAGTCACAGAAAAATGAAAATGCACAATAAAAATATTTGGCATATCAGATATCAAGGTATATATTTTAATTTTTATTAGTTTTTTAGTTATAAAAAAGCATTATAAATTATCATTTGACAAAGTTTTAAATGCATGGAATATAATTTCTCTTATTCAGTCCCCAGTGCTCCTGCTACCAGATATCAAGCTACTTTTTATTTTTATTGGTTCTCTTTAAACTAACTTTAGGATTCACTGTGACATAAAAACAGGGATTATGAGTCACTCTACATCAATCCCAGGGCTTCCCCTTCCCTCCACTCTCCATCTTCCTATGCCCTTTCCTCTACTCTTTTGATCTTTCTGCTATTTATGTGTAATTTTTAAATACAGTCTATATATAAAGTCATATTCAAAAATGCACCAGATATAATTTTAGTGGGAAACACAGACTGTGCCAAGAAAGATACACTTTATTCCCTGAGCTGATCTGAGTAAAAGCAGCTTTTAGATTGATTACCCCAGGCCAATGCTATAAGTGCAGCCACACACCTCAATATGAGGAAGACACTGGGCAAGTAATGAACAGGTGTAAGAACCCAGGTCTTGAGGACAGCTTGCAGCGACATGGTGAGTGACCTCTGACCAAGGCTTCTGAAGATCCCATTGGATTTGTCTTCTCCACAGTTGAGAGCATTCTTCCCCAGTCAGTAATCTAGGGATTTCTCCACATATCTCAGGATTCTATCAACCAGTCTGTATTCATAATTATCTTGCAAAAATAAATGTATTCTTCAATATGTCAAAAATGAAGAATTCTAGAAATGAAACATTGAAGCTTTGATTTTTCCACAGATGAAGACCAGTGTGGCCAGTGCCCCCCAAACAAGTACACTAGCAGTGATATGAATCACTGCCTCCCCACGATTGTGACCTTCATGGACTTTGAAAATGCTCTGGGAAGACCCTGGGATGCATGACACTCTGCTTCTCTGTCCTCACAGCTGCTGTTCTTGGGGTCTTTGTGAGGCAGAGAAACACTCCCATAGTCAAGGCCAACAACCAGGCTCTCAGCTACATCCTGCTCATCTCCCTCCTCCCATACTTCCTGTGCTCTCTGCTCTTCATGGGCCATCACAGCACAGCCACCTGCAAACTACAGCAGACCACATTTGGACTGGTGTTCACTGTGGCAATTTCCACTGTCTTGGCAAAAACTGTCACTGTGATTCTGGCCTTCAAGGTCACTGCTCCAAGGAGAAGAATGAGGCAGTTGCTGGTGTCGGGGACACCTAACTTCATCATTTCCAGCTGCTCCCTCATCCAACTGATGCTCTGTGGAGTCTGGCTCAGGACCTCTCCTCCCTTTGTGGACACAGACCCACACCCTGAACATGGCCACATCATCATCACATGTAACAAGGGTTCAGTCACTGCCTTCTACTGTGTCCTGGGATACCTGGGCTCCCTGCACTGAGGACCTTCACAGTGGCCTTCCTGTCTAGGAACCTGCATGACACCTTCAATGAAGCCAAGTTCCTGACCTTCAGTATGCTGCTGTTCTGCAGTGTCTGGCTCACCTTCCTCCCTGTGTACCACAGCACCAAGGGCAAGGCCATGGTGACCATGGAGGTCTTCTCCATCCTCGCCTCCAGTGCTTGTCTCCTGGGCTGCATCTTTGTCCCAAGAACTACATTATTCTCATACTGCATGGCAAGAGCTCTCTGAAAGATTTAAAGTATACAAGAACTTCTAGGGGAGGTCAAACCAGCCAGTCAATCTCAACACTTCACAGCCTTGAATCACAGCAGTGTGGGAACCACAGACTAGATGGGGGATATCAGGGGTGATACACTAAAATACTTTCCTGAACAGTCTCAGAATGAGAGGAACTCTGAAACTCTAGTAAGTAGAGGGGAAAACAGGCAAGAATTCCTTAGGTCTGAACGCTGACCACAGTGTATCTTGAAGGAAGGGTAAAGGGTTGAGAAAGATAAAGAGGCTTTTCGTGCAGCCTTACTTCCCTGACAATAGAAGAACCAAAAGCCAGACCATGTTAACCCAGGATAGGAGCTCAAAGCACTGAGGGGAGCAGAAGTGAACATGTTCACTCAAATAGCTGGTGCAAACTCTGTCTTCCAGCTCTCTTGTGGAGGCCCCTCCTCAGCCGGCCTCCCTGGAAGCAGTTGAATTTGTGACACTTCTCCCCATCTACACGCAGCAGCAAGTATGTGCTATGGAATGCCTTTGAATTAGCCTGTCCCTGGATTCCCCTGTAGAGGGATTGGTACTAGTTGAAAGCTCAGAAACCCATTCTCCCCACAACTGACAAGGGCATCAGTGAAATGCTGATCTGGGAGCAAGACACTCTCAGGGATTGTGGTACCAGGAAGCAGCAAGTGCCCCAGCTGTGGACCACAGCCAGCAGAAATACCCAATACACACTGGTCCCCACAGAGGTTAGCATCAGAGAGGCCACCAAAGGCAGGCAAACACAGGCCTCTGCTGCCAACTGCACTGCTTCTCTGCTGTGATTTGACTGTGAACATCTCTTGTGTCTCACCAGGTTTTCTTAAAAATTGTAATTTTGCTTTCTTTCTCAGTCAATCCATTGATTTCTTTTTCTGTGACATTGGTGGAGTATTACTGTGTTCCTTGGTGGCCTCATGTCACCTTGGTTTTTATGTTTTGTGATCCTACATTAATATTAATGCATCTGAAGGATCATTGGCCTCTACTGATTTTATATTTTCACTTGTGTAGTGACAGTCTTGCTCCTGGAGTTTTGACATGGGGTGTAAAGTGGGCTGACTCAGTGGAATTTGGTACTGCCTGGGCCCAGTACGGTAGACCCTGTGTTGCTTCTTCAACTTATTCAACACTAGCAGTGATGGTTCATCTGAATTTTGAACTTGATTGGATTAAGAGATGCCTGAGATTAAGTCTTATGTGTGTGTCAGTGAGGGTGTTTTTGGAATCATGGGCATGTGAATAGCAAACTGACGGCAAGTTCCACACTAAAAGTGGTCAGCATAGTTCAATAGGTTAGAGGCCTGGATGGAAGAAACAGCTGGAATAACAAGGAAGCAGCAGCAGATGCAAGTTTGATTCCTCGTGAGCATGAGTTTGGATAGCTGCTGTGATTTTCTGAGGATGTGACTCCTGTTCCTTCACTATTCCAAAGCAGCCTCACACCAACAGCACTCCAGGGAGTTGCCAGGTCTTTGGTAATGGACTGTGGCTGCATCATTGGTCCCACATGTTCTGAGGCTCCAGCTTTGTGGACACAGCGACCACTAGTTCTTCCATTGCTCTACTCTGCAGATGGTAATTATAGGTCTACCCAGCTTCTGGTCATGGAAGTCAACCTAATAAATGCCCGTTTCATAACTAAACCTTCCTACATATCCTGTTGGCTCTGTTGCTCTAGAGAACCCTGACTAACACCAATTTTTCAACCAGGAGTAGTGTTGTTTCTATGACTAACCTGACCATGTGGTTCAGAAACATTTGAGCTGGGTTGCAGGGAGGAAATTTTGAACAGTTTAGAGATCCAACCTGGGAAAGCTTTAGAATGTTGTAAGCAGAGCTTAATGGAACATTCTGGTAGAAGTCTATTAGGATAGAATGATAGAAATGCACTCAGTAAAGACTGGGGCATGAGGTTTCAGAGAGGGAAGCCTCTTGGAAACTGCACTAGAGGCCATTCATCTTATGTCCTGAGAAACAAGTTATCTACAATTTGTCATGCCCTGGGATTTTCTGTAAAGCTGAATTTAAAGGTGTAGGCCTAATTAAGCTGTCAAGGAAGTACAGCATTCAGGGGGTGACATGGATATTGATAGCAACATCCAACCAAGTTTACCATGAAATCAGGAATAACAAGCAGAGCAGAAAACATGAAAAACTGCAGTTTGGAGAGAAAACTGAGTAAAATTGGAGCTAAGAAAGTTATGGTTGTAAAAGTTATAGCCACTGAAGAGATGCTAAGTACTTTTCAGATAGACAATAGGAAAGATTTCCTGAGGTCATCTCAGGAATTGGCAAGACAATACTCTTCTCAGGATCAAGGGTGTAAAAGTAAAAATTCCTTTCAGAGAGACAATGGGAGCACCCTGCTTACACAAAGAGATCTAGAATGATTTTCAACCATGCTCACAAGTCAAGGCAAACAGAGGTTACTGGAAACATGGATCCATGATGCTTGGCTACTATTCCTGATGGTAGTTGAACCACATGGTGTTGGTTGTAGGAATGTAGGATGCTAGAATTAGGGCATTGTGGGGTCTCCACCTAAGATTTCAAAGGAAGGCCTAGGAGGCCAGGCAAAGTATGGCAGGCTCTCTCTACAGGCTTCTTATGAGCATGTGATGCATGAAGAAGTGAGAAGGAAACCAAAGCTGTCGAGAACCCCAGGATTAAGCTATGCCATTAAAATGTGGTGTCTGCTAGGGAAGCTTCAGGAACCAAAAAGAAACATACCAAGAGAGAGATCACAAGGGCTGCAACCAGCAAGACTGTAGGGGCAGAGCTGCTCAGGCCAATTGAATAGAACATCACAATGACATGTGCCCAAGATTCTGGATGTGGAGCTACAGGGCTTCATTACCCTGATGGATCTCAGTCTTGTTTTGGTCCCATCCCCTACTTCCATGTCCCTATTTCTCCTTTGTAGAATGGAAATGTTTACTCTGTACCATTAGATACTGGCTATATGTGACATCAAAGAGATTCCTTTGAGACTCAGGTGAGATTTTGGACTTGGACGTTTAGGAAATGCTGGAACTGTGAAGGATATGGGGACTCTGGGAAAAGGGCTAAATGTATTTTGCATTATGAGATGGGCATGAGCGTCATGGGGGATAAGGATAGAATATTATGGTTTAGATATGAGATGTCACATAAAGGTTTATGTGTGAGTTGTAAGAAGTTTCAGAGGTGAAAGCATTCGATTATGAGAGTTTTGAAGAAATTATTGTATTCATCCACTGATATTAATTAAATGGGAACTAATTGTAGTCAGATAGGGTGTGACTGAAGAAGGTAGGTAACATGGGAACGTGTCTTGGGTTTCCATTTGTCCTCGTTGAGGCAACCTCTATCTCTGATTACTGGTTGCCATATCTTGAGCTTTTTACCAGCACCATGTTCTTCCACCATGATGCTCTGCCTCATCCTGGGCCCAGCAAAATGGAACCAGCAGACCCTGGACTGAGTCTCTGAAACCATGAGCCTAAATAAACATTTCCTTCTATACTTGCTTATTAACAGACCTTGTGGTCACAAAGTTAATTAAAACACTAGAAGTTCCATGGATCCCTTATGGGGTAGGGAGCTTACTTGGACATAGTGGATTCCTCTCTCTCTCTCTCTCTCTCTTCTCCCTCTCTCTCTCTTTCATTAAATTATACATCATAGTGGAATTCCTTTGGATGTGTTCATAAATGAATTAGACATATCATTCCCTAGTTCTGCTTCTTTACTGTCAGATCGAATTGGGCGGCTGCAGGTGGAGGGAGCAAGGTCACCTAGCAACACACTGTGACAGAAGTGACCAATGAGGCAAACCTGCTGACCCTGATGTCCACCTGGGGTCCACATTTTCCTGGGCAGGACCCTTGACCTCTTTCCTCTCTATAAAAACCCTAAGCAGCCAAAGCCACGTGAAATTTCTTCTGGCTCTCCCACTGTTGTAACGTGGAACAGGAGTGGCCTGTGGGGGTAAGGAGGGTGAGCGCGATGGCGCTAACACCACACCGGGAACTCAGGTTCTGAAGACCAGGCTCTGTTTAATACAGAACAAGCAAGCTTATATAGCAGATATTCACTAATTACAATTACCAACAGTTGTTAACACCCCCATGCCATGCTCCCGATGCATGCTCATGCTAGGCTAGTTATTGGCTCGTGATCAGACCAATTATGGGAAGAGAAAGTGCCTGAGCTCTGTATCCTCAGACACTCCTACATCCCACCCCGACTTTCACCCTGGAGGGCTGGAGATTTCACCCAAGATGCAGATTCCAATAAATCTCAAGCCACTACTTTTGTCTGACTCTGGTGAACCCACCTGGCGAGCTGTTTTTGGCCACCCGCCACTGCCTTTGTGAGCTTTACCTGCCGCATTTTCAAGAGCTTTACATTCACCTCTTCTCTTTCTTCCCCATCATCTCCTATCTTTACTTTACTGGTCTTCTTTTAAATTACTGTATCACAATTACATGTAAAATGAGGTTCACTGTGATAGTCATACATGGATATAGCACAGTTTGGTAAATTTCATTCCCCACTACTCCCATTGGCCTCCTCTCCTCTCTTCCCTTGATCCACTTCCTCTACTCCATCAATCTCCCTTCAATTTTTGTGAGATTTCATTTTCTTTTCTTTGTTCTTTCTAGTTTCTTCATATTAAAGAGAACATTCGGCACATGAATTTCTGAGACTGGCTTATTATGCTTAGGGTGATGCTGTGCCCTTTCGTCCATTCAATGATAAATTACATAACATCATTCTACTTAATGGCTGAGCAATACTCCACTCTGTGTATGAAATATATGTGTGAGGTTCTCCTGGTTGCTTCCTGGGGCTTCTTTGCAAAAAGTCAGAGTGTGGTATCCAAATGCTGCTTAGATATGTTAGCAGGGTCACCTGATGGTGTTCAAGGAGAACTGCAGGGCGGCATACACATTCCTGAGTCATGGCTACATGAATGGCATACAGAAGTTTCTTACTGGGTCCATTCAATGTTGAGCCTCTCAGACTGGCCACTTACATGCTTTTCCTGGCCACTGAGGGTGGACGTTCACCTGTGTCAGGCAGTGCTGCCCAGCTTTTCTGCAAGGCTTCAGGGGAGAGTCTTGATGCCTGAGACACCAGGGGGCCAGCTACTCAGCTGCTTCCAAGACTGTGGGTGGGAGACACAGTAAGGCACAGCAATGCAGGAACCATGGTAGCAGAGGTCACAAAATGGACTGGACTCTTCCTCCATGTGAATACTGCACTGCAGATTCCCCAGAAGCCCCAGTCCTGTGAAGGTGACAGACCCCAGGGCAGCAGCACCTAGAGGCATCTGTGGCATTAGTGGGGACTCCTTTTGTCTCCAATCTATCCTGCTCTCGACATGCAGAAGCATCTTGTGAACAGCATGGGTCTGGGCTGAGGAGAAGGGATTGTTGGTGTCACGTGCACTGCTCCTGTCTTTACACAGCCATCCTGAGTCCTGTCTCTGCAGTGTCTCTGTCACCTTCCTAGTACATGCCAGCTCTCACCCCCACATGCTACAGGGAAATGAAGTTATTTCCTTCTTTTGCTCCTTTAGGTTTAGAATGAAGCAGCCCTGCCCTCTTTAGTCAGCCACTTTCTGACACCACTTCAGCTACAGGTCATTCGAGTTTCAATAGAGACACCAAGAACACACAATAAGCTTAAGGGAGTCCTTTTAATAAATGGCACTGAGGAAACCGTGACCACGCCAAGAGGAATGAAATGAGACTCACACCTCCAACAATGAACAAATAGGAGCTCAAAGTGGCCTAACAACTGACACCTCCAATTCCTAGAGAAACCACAGTGGAAAATCTCCATGACATTGATCTTGGCAGAAATTTCTCATACATGACCTCAGAAGTAGGGAAAAAATGCAAAAATAGAAAACCAGAGGCACATCAATTTAGCAGGCTTTCACCCAGGAGAGGAAACAACCCACAAGGAGAAGACGCAACCTGTAGAATAGGAGAGCCCATGGCCCATTCATTTTGTGGCCTTCTATTAACAATGAAGGTCATAATGAGAGGAGTCATTTACGATTGCCCTGGAGCTGGAATATTTCTAGCACCTTGGGACAAGGTATCTCTCATTGTGTCAAACTGCTGAGTGGCCCTTGCATGTTCATGATGATGCTGGAGTAAGTAAATTTACCGTGTACTGTCAGGTGTAAGGAAGGACAGCACATGTGATTATGTCCAGTCCAGAATACTTGATGATGATAAGTGACTGTGTTATAGGTTAGTGTGCTCTGCACTACCCTTTTTTATTTATGCCTTATATTTACACATATCATAAGACATGTGGTGCCACATGCATTCATGCACATAATGTAGTTTGGTCAGTTTCATTGCCAGCTCTTCTCCAACTCTTCCCTCTCCCACACCCCTTTCTCTATCATTACTATTATCATTAGTAGGCACATCACTGCTATCATTTTATTTTATTTTATTTTATTTTCCAAATTAAAAATCTTTTTTTAATGACAAAGATTTTATTTATTTATTTATTTATTTATTTAATTTACTTATTGATTCATTGAACACAAATGGAGTACAGCTATTGTTTCACTGGCTGTACACAAAGTAGAGTCACACCATCTGTGCGTTCATGCATGTACACAGGGCAATGGTATCTGTCACACATTCTGTTATTATTTTTACTCCCCACCTGCCCCCACCCCTCCCTTCCCTCTATGCTATCTATCCTTCCTCCATTCTTGCCACCCTTCCCCCCTGCATTATGCATCATCATTCATTTATCAGAGAGACCATTCAGCTTTTGGATTTTGGGGATTGACTGATCTCACTTAGCATAACAGTCTCCAACTTCATCCATTTACCTACAAATTCCATAATTTAGAATGTAATCCAGGCCTCAAATGAACATGAATTTATTTATGAATGCCACATCAAATAAAGGCCTAGGGTCCAAAATATATGAGGAACTCAAACAAGTCAATACAAAGAAAGTGCATCCCCATGGATTGATGGGCAAACGGTCTTTGATATACATTTCTCAAAAGAAGAAATGAAAATGGACACAAAGTATAATAAACATACTCAATATCAACAACCATTAAAAGCTCAAGATGTAACCTCATGCCTCTGCGGTGGTTATTATCAGAACTTAAAGTTAAGAAGTATTGGTTTGTATGGAGAAGTAAATCCTCTTGAACTGCTGAGTGGAATAGCAATTAGTGCATATTTCATGGTGCTCAGAAGCTAGAAATAGGATGCCACCAAACCCAGAAACTCCTCTGGGGTGTACAGCCAAGCATAGTGCACCAGTGTGTGCAGGACACAAGGGCAGCCCTGTGTTCACTGCAGCAGCATCTCCATATACATGATGAGGAACCACCCTCAGCCTGTCGACTGATGCCTGCACACTGGAAGTGTGGCACACACACAAGTGGCATACTCCTGAGCCTTTGAAATAAAGGGAATCCCAACACATTTAGCCAACATGGATTAACCTGGAAGGCATTCAGTGAAACAATCCAGGCACAGAAAGACAAGCACTAACTCACAGATATGTAGAGTAATGAAAATTCAACTTACAGAAGCAGGGAGGAGATGGTTTCCTGAGTCTGAGTGGTGGGTATGGGATTGGGAAGATTTTTACCAAAAACACTTTCTGTTAGGGCAGCAATTTCTTTTTTCATGTTTTCATTAGTGCAATACAGTTCTACAGAATATCATACTTCCTTTTGACACAAGCATGCATGTCTGGGATATAATTTGCTCCATTCCATGCCCCAGTACTTCCTATAGCTCTCTGTCCTCTCTCCCAAAATTCGTCTTCTACTGTACTGCTCTTCCTTTTATTTATTGTCTTTGCAATTGGTGATTTCTACATATACATCAATGTGAAATTTACTGTGATATTTTCAAATATGTACATAGCAAATTTGGTCAATTTAACTCCATCATTCCTTCCTTTTCTCATCCCACCCACCCCCTCCATCCCCTTCCTTTATTCACTGATCTCCTTTTAATTTTCATGGTGTTCCCCACTTCTCTTCTTATGTTGTCAGGCGTGTGAGTTTCCCACTGGAGGGAGTAAGGCAAAAGAGCAACCAACTCCAGGAGAACAGATTCAAAGATACAGTCTCAAATTTATTAAGGAATACAGCCCTTTTATACAAGAGGGGAGTCTGAGAACAAAGAAGCCTGGAACATGATAGCCTGAGAGCATGGTCCAGTTAGAAGTCATGCAATTTTGCAAGGGGAGGGGGGAGACAGGAGGATGGGTGAGTCTCTCCTGAGGCAATGGCCATTGGCAGGTCTAGTCACTTGAGAGTGTGTCCCCAAGCATGAAAAATCCTGAGTGTTCTTCAGGATTGTACAATTCCACAGCCTAGGGAACATATATCTCAGTGAATTCTTCCGACATTCCCACATTTCCCCCTTTCTTTTAACTGTGTGCTTGCTATTGAATAGCTCATCAAAAGCAACAGTAGCATTACAATATGTGAGGTAGAGCCCAGTAGAAAAATTTTGAAGACTTGGCAGCATAAAGAGATTTGAGATTTCAGTAGTATAACAATACATGAGGCAAATTTCATTAGTAAAATTCTAAAAGTTCAGTAGTGTAAATTGTTAATCATAGTAATGATCGGTGTGGGCAACTATGAAAGCTTGTGGGTTTGGTTCCCTTTAATAGATGCTGATGGGGCATTAACTACCAATTGTTGTTTCTATATATATTCTTGCAGCCCTCTGTAAAAAAATTATACATGCATTGAAATCCACAAAGACAAAGAAATAATGTAAAGATACCAATAACTCCACTAAGGAACACACTTTTAACCAAGTGATATCGGGCAGCCAAAATGTTAACAATCCCATAATTCTGAAGCCCCTCATAGTGACTTCATTTTTAAGGCAAGTGAGCTCTTGTATAACTGCATCAATATCATCACTGATATTAAAACAACACATTTTTTACTTTCTTGTACCTCTTGTAGTGTAAAAGTAATAAATAATCAATTGCTGCCCTGTTGTCGAGAATAGCCTGTTGATGTTGTTTTTGTTCATCATTTAACACATCTATGGCAGTAGAGGTATAATTAACATTTTTCACTGTAGCAAAAGCCAATTTAGTAGCCATTTCATAGGCTCCCACTGCTAGGGTTGGGTTGCCTACAAGAGAAAGAGTTAAAGCAGTGTACTCCATCTTAGGTAGGAGACGTACTGAGCCATCATGATTTTCATCAAGTGGTATAGATCTCCTATGAATTCCCTGTGTGGGGTGATATCCAACAAGCTCATTGTGAGAGGGGAGAAAAACAGTTAATCGACTAAGACAACAGTGGGTCCAAGGGCCATGTATGCTGGGATATGATTGAGGGTATGTTACTCATAAGAGAAAAACCAGCCAGCCAGATGGTAAGGGAATATGTGCATTTGCATAACTAATAGGCTCAATATTAGTACAGATAAAGGAAGGGTTGCCAAAAGATTTAGAGTTGGTAGTGCAATTTTGAATCTCTGCACAGGAGGCATTACTAGAAGGCAACAATGGGAGTGAGTAACTCCATTGCATTAGCAGGTTTTGTGGACTGGTGAGGACCTCAACTGTATGAATCCTTATAAGAGATGTTTTTCTTAATGTTGTAAAATATAGTCATATTAGCTATTTTCTGTGCTGGACTACACACTGGAAGAAGGCATGAGCCTAATATCATACCCTCATGAACACCCTGACGAATACAAATCTCAGAAGTATTTAAAATTTCTGCCAAGTGAGCCCATATGTTACATTGCATGTGAGCATCCAATGGAGCAGGCATGGCATTGGCAACACTAGAGTTACAGTAATAATAACACACATTAAAAGAAATAAAGTCCCGACTCCTGGACTCGGGTCCGGAGCCATGGTTTCTGCTTGATCTGCAAGACTCTTGATGTCTCCCCAGGGTGACCTCTTGTTCTTTGAGGACAGTATGCTCCACCACCTGGAGGGTGCTTGTCATTCAGCGACAAATTTTCGATCTGCTGAGTTGGGAGCCTGGACATGAGGATGAATGTTCTTGGCCAGTATCCACAGAAGTTGTTCTGCAGTTTGTGGAAAGACACAAGCAAATCATCTGCCTTGGTTTAGCAATGGGTGTCGACATGCCATCTGCTAGTTATGGGTCCCTCCACTGAACGAGTCACAGTGGTGTTGGGAGTGGCATCAGGGCACCCCAGGGTTTATGAATAGGAGAGAGACACTTATCATCAAAAGTGAGAAAATTTAGCTTGTGTAGCTAAATTTAAAGGAGAATGCAGGGGTGTATCCCCCCCCTTCTTTTGTAATTTGCAGTTTGAGTATTCCATTAACTAGTTCAATGATTCCCTGGCCTTGGGGATTTGAGGGTATACCTGATGTGTGATCAATATTAAAACTCTTTAGAAAGTTTGAAAGGTAGGGGAAGTATTGCAGTCTAATTTAATCGGCCAAGGAATTCCAATGGTGCTTAAAGGCAAGAGAGAGAGATACCCTGTTTATCAAAAGTCAAAACATTAAAGTAAATAAGGCTATTTGCAGCTGTGCAAAGGGTGTCTCTGGAGGGGGATTATTTTCCCTTTCAATTTTGTTCTCCAAGTGACCATTATACAACAAAGGAGAATTTTTGGAAAATGTTTGACTAAACTGAATTTTGGCTTATTTTGGAGTCATTCTGACATTCAATAAGGCAGGAGGCAGAAGCTGAGTTAAGGTGAGGCAGGGCTCCTTAAAAATCTTAGATAAAGTGCTTTAGTTCCAAAGCTAAATTTTGCCTCTTTTGCTATGACCAGCATGACCAAATTGTAGGTCCAGTGAGATTCTCTGATAGAAACATAAATCTAAAGAGTTGTCAGCAATCTTTACCTATATATGGCTCATTAGCAGGTTAAAGACCAAGCAAGTATAATTTTTTGTATCCAGGAAAGTTACAGTTGCAAAGTGTAATGTGAGGAGCTCTGTGTGGCTCTCAAGAAATTCCATTGTTTAGAGTTACTATAAGGTGGGCAGAAACTGGAGAAGTGGAGGTGGTGAAACATTGTTGTTGTTTAGTAAAAGAATTTCTTTTTGCCCAGGAGCTGTGTGCTTGAGATCAAGGTCAGAGATTATAGGACCTTGCACAGAGCCTTCCCATGCAGGGCATTGCTACAGTAGTTAGGCATCCTGGGCCTTTGCATAAGACTGTTTCCACAGCCGAGAGGTCATTAGGGACCTTCAGTCTTAGGTATTCTTGTTCCATTTTCTGTATTACTTTTACATTATTTTGTAAATGTTATGTAAATGTTGTTATAAAGTCTGTATAAATTGTTTTCAGAGTTAAATAATGTTTACACAAACAGTAGTTAACATTATATATCATATGTTTAAAATATAAAGAAAGGCTGAGAGAGCTTTTAACTTTCCTTTTTGTGCGTCAAAGTAGCAAAATGTTTTCATGTATTATAACATGGACTTTTAAATAGATTAGGCTCTATTCTTTCTTTAGAAATTATGTTTTAAAATCTTACCTCAGTGTAAAAAGACACCATATACCTTATTGATAGTATTATACTAAATTATATTAGTAAACCTCCAATAAAGTTTACTATTTCTATAAGTTTAAAATTACCATTATGGGCAAGCTTAGTTTGGAGAATAGCAGCTCAATAAAGATATTCCTTTAAATTTTTTGCTTAAAAGATTTCTATTGAAAAGATAGAAAATATTTGTCATTGTGTAAATAAGAGATTTTTCCCAGACTGCTCTCAAAAAAAAACCAAAAAAAAAAACCCACAGAATATTCCCTCCCTTACCTGCAGAACCACCTGTCCTCCAGTGGTCAGGCTGACCCAAAAGAACACTGTGAACCTGCTTCTCTTTCACTGTAAAAAGCCTGCTAAATTTGAGTTCAGGACCTCTTAGCATCACCGGTTGCCGAGTGTGCGGAGGTCCAAGCTCAAGCTTGCTAAAAATGACTGTTGCTTGCATTGATTGAGATCTCTGGTGGACTTCTTGGGGGCCCTGAGCCTTGGGGTACAACATATGGGGGCTCATCCGGGATCCCCTAAAGCCCACACAGACGCCTAATCATAGAGTCATAAGAAACACCAACAGCCGGTGCATAACAGCATTGCTATATTTTCTGTCTGTCTGAATTGCCTGCAGGTTCTGGTTCTGGGCTGGTAAAGTCCTGGCGGACACGCTATAGGACCCCAGTAGAGTCCTGGGAGACATCCCCTCAACCCATCTGGGCAACTTTTTGTTCCATCTGGGCAACATTTTTGCATCTGGGCGACTACTTGTCGCATCTGGGTGACTCTTTGTCGCATTCAGGAAACCTCTTGAGGTATTGGGCAAAAAAAAAAAAAAAAAAGAGAGAGAGAGAGACTCTCGGAGAATTTTTGGTTTTGTCGACAAAGTAACAACTAGAAAATTTTGATTTGCATGCCATTTGTCTATTGTCTGTTGTTTAATTGTGTACTGTGCTGTACGGACTTTCGTGTTTGTTTTTCTGTCCATATGGTCTAATCATTGTGTTAATCTGTCACCATCTATACTTCCTTACTTGCAATTTTCCTCATTTTCAAGCTGGAGGAAAACAAGTCTGCAGATCTGGTAGAAAGAAGAATCAACGGTCAATGGTCAAATTTATTTCATCCTTTTGGCATTATACAGGAAACAGATTTTCAGCTGGATAGACAGCCCATGGACGCCCTCCGCTGCTGAAACATTGCCAACCCCCATCGGCGTCATTTGGTTCGCTTTCTTTTTTATCTAACCGCTGCATTCCTTTTTCTCTTGGCAGCTGGATACCTGGTCATTAAAGACATGGGTCAAGTTCAGAGTACCCCTTTAACCCTACTATCCAGCCACTTTGGGGAAGTTCAAGCCAGGGCACATAACTTGTCAGTTGAAACCAATAAGAAAAAATGTATAACTTTCTGCAGGTCGGATTGGCCCACCTTGCAGGTAGGTTGGCTCCGGGAGGGAACCTTCCACCTTCTAACCATCCAGAAAGACAAATATAAAATCTTCCAAGCAGGGAAAATAGGCCAACCAGATCAAATTCCATGTATTCTGACTGAGAAAATCTAGTAGAAAATAACCCTCCAACCTGGCTCTCTCCCTTCCTACCACAGCCGCCCTCTTCTGCAGCTAAGATGCTTGCCCTAAAAAAGTTAAACTCATCAGAAAAGCCCACAGCACCATCCAGAGCCCCTCCTCATCCTATTCTCCTGGAGGAAGAATCGGATCCCCTTTTCGTTAACCTCCCTCGTTATGTGCCAGCCCCTATTCCTCCTCAGGGCCCAGAACAGATGGCTACAGAAGAAAGAGAGGCTGCAGCAGCCAGAAATAAAGGAGAAGAAACCGGCTCCTCAGGAGGGCCAGCAAAGAGAACTCGGGGTCGAATTCAGCGGGCAGCCAGCCCCTACCAACCAGAAATGCCAGATTCTACGATCGCTCTGCCGCTCTGAGAAACTGGGCCACCAGAAAACGCTGGCAATCCCCGGTTTCAATATAGGCCCTTCTCTACAAGCAATTTATATAACTGGAAAAGTCAAAATGCGAAGTTTTCTGATAATCATAGAGACTTGATTTCCCTTTTAGATAATGTCATGTTCACACACCAACCCACTTGGGATGACTGTCAGCAGTTACTCCGGATCCTGTTCATGACCGAAGAACATGAAAGAATCCAAACGGAAGCCAGAAAGTTGGTCCCAGGGGACGATGGGCAGCCCACCATAAACCCTGACTTAATTAATGCTTCTTTCCCCTTGTCCAGGCCTCCACAAGATGAATAGGACTACAATAAGGCTGGAGGTAAGGAGAAACTCCGGGTTTGTCACCAGACTCTAATGGGGGGTCTACGGGCAGCAGCTTGCAAGACCACTAATTTGGCCAAGATATGTTCAGTCATGCAAGAAAGACAGGAATCACCTTCCACCTATTTAGAAAGGTTAATGGAAGCATTTAGATAGTACACTCCTATAGATCCAGAGTCACCTGAGAATCAGGCAGCAGTAGTGATGAGCTTTATTAACCATACAGCACCGGATATAAAGCACAAGTTACAAAGAAGGGAAAAGTATTCAGGACCTAGTAAGAATAGCCCAGCAGGTATTTAACAACAGAGATGCACCAAAAGAGAAACAGCTTAAAGCTACTAGGGAAATGACTAGGGCTTTAACAGTGGCAGTGCAAAATGAAAGGGCAGAAAACAAAATTGCAAAAAACGCAGTTCCTCTGGAAGTTGTAACTTTTTCATTTGGTGATTTTCCTGACATGAGGCACACCCCCTCAATTCTAAATGAGATTCTAAAAGCCACAGTTCCACTAACAAGACCCGGCCCAGTTCAGTTGCTATGGAACACTACTCAGCAGATATGGGTGAAATAATGGCCTCTAACAGAACATAATTTGCAACAGTTACAACTCCTGGTACAAGACCAGCTAGCCTTGAACAACATAGAGGCAACTTTCAGTCCACACAATACCTCAGTATTTATTATAATAAAGAGAGGTAAAACTAAATGGGGATACTGTATGAAGCCACTAGAGATAAACAGCCCTTTAATTGGACACTGGAAGCAGCTAAAGCATTTCAACAAATCAAGGATGTCCTGTTGTCGGCCCCACTCCTGGGGCTTCCAGATGTCAGTAAACCATTCTTTCTCTATATAGATGAGAGTAAAGGAATAGCAAAAGGAGTCTTATCTCAATACCTAGGCCCCTGGAGAAAACCAATAGCATACCTGTCAAAAAAATTTGGATCCAGTAGCAGCAGGTTGGCCCCCATTCTTGCTCATGATTGCTGCCACAGCCCTCATGGTAAAAGATGCTGATAAATTGACTATGGGACAAAAATTACATGTAATCTCTCCACATGCTATTGAGGGAATCCTGAGACAACCTCCAGATCAATGGCTCAGTGATGCCTGGCTCACACATTATCAGAGCCTATTGCTTAACCCTCTCAGGATTATTTTCCAGGCACCCTCAGCACTCAATCCTGTGATGCTGCTGCCTGACCCTGACATGGACACACCTTTACATGACTGTTCAGAAGTCCTAGCCCAGGTTCATGGGCTTAGGGAAGACCTACAAGATCATCCACTGCCTGATGCAGAAGCGGTATGGCTCACAGATGGAAGCAGCTTTATACACCAGGGTCAAAGGTATGCGGGTGCAGCAGTAGTAACGGAGACAGATTTGGGCTGAGTCCCTGCCAACAGGCACATCTGCCCAAAAGGCAGAAATGAGAGCCATGACTAAGGCTCTAACAAAGGGAGAAAACAAAAAATTAACTGTGTACACGGACAGCCGTTATGCCTTTGCAACCGCCCATATTCATGGGGTTATTTACAGGGAAAGGGGAATGCTAACTGCAGAAGGAAAATCCATTAAAAACAAAGAAGAAATTATGTCCCTGATAGACGCCCTGTGGTTACCCAAGAAATTGGCTATCACCCACTGCCCAGGGCATCAAAAACCAACCGATCCAGTATCTAGGGGCAACTGGCTAGCAGATAAGATGGCACGAGAAATAGCCGTCAAGAGAGACTTAATTATGGTCGCTCAACTCCCAGACCCTGGTCCACGAACCCTTCCAAAAAACCCAACATACACAGAAGAGGACTTATCATGGATTCACCAGCAGCCCCTAACCCAATGCTTAGATGGGTGGTGGAAAGACTCCAAATGCCATATAATACTTCCAGAACAGTTGGGACAGAGAGTGTTGCACAGGCTCCACCAGACCACCCACATGGGGACAAGAAAATTACAGGACTTGATGCAGTGAGCAGGAATTAAAGTTAAAGATGTGCAAGATAAGATAAAACAGATCATCAAAAATTGTAGGGTCTGTAAGTTAACAAATGCAGGACATAGCAAGTGGGAATCAGGAAATAGATTCAGGGGAGACAAACCAGGGGTATATTGGGAAGTTGATTGCACTGAAGTAAAACCTGGAAAATATAAATATTTATTAGTTTTTATAGTTACCTTTTCAGGATGGGTCGAGGCATTTCGCACCAAATGAGAAATGTCACAAATAGTGATTAAAAAGATTTTAGAAGACTTCCTGCCAAGTATGGATTTCCTGTTATGATAGGCTTGGACAACGGGCCAGATTTTACTTCACAGGTAAGTCAGGGGCTGGCTTGGGTACTTGGGGTAAATTGGAAATTACATTGTGCATATCGATCCCAAAGCTCAGGACAGATAGAAAAAATGAACAGAATGTTAAAGGAGACCTTAACCAAATTAACCATGGAGACTGGCAGTAACAGTGTGTCTCTCCTTCCCTATGCCCTATATCATGTGCATAATTCCCCCTGTGTGTGTTTGGGACTACACACCCAATAATCCCTGATCTAACAAAACAGCTCCTAAAGGAGGAAAAAATAGATGATCTTGAACTTTTGTTTTCCCTCCAGGCCCTGCAGAGGGCCCACAGAGAGATTTGGGCAAAGTTAAAAAACTTTTATGAGTCAGGCCCACCTCCTGTTCCCCACAACTTCCACCCAGGTGATTGGGTTCTGGTGAAACAACACCGACAGAGTAACCTGGAACCATGGTGGAAAGTCCCCTACGTGGTCATTTTGACTACACCCACCACTCTCAAAGTCAACAGCATCACCTCCTGGATTCATCACACCCACACCAAGCTGGTTGAACCCCTTTCCGACATCGTGCTTCCTGTCCTAGACAACACTACGTGGAGAGTGGACAAATCCAAGGACCACCCGCTAAAGATCAAGCTTTGCCACCACAAACTGTGACTCTGTGACTCTGTTCCTACATTTGCTTTGTTGTATCGCCCTGGCCACAACTGCAGCTGCAGCTCCGGTTTCTGGAACCACCAACCTCAGCCCACATCATCCTTATGAAATCACTTGGGAAGTAACCAACCTGGCAGCAGGAGTTCCCAGCCTGACTCTGACTGGATATCACCCCTTATGGACATGGTGGCCTGAACTGCAAGTAGACCTTTGCACTTGAGCAAACAGGGATTTTTCTGTGGAAACAAACACTATTAATGTTAATGAAGAGTTACACCTGATTAAACAGGCCCTTTTAGACACAGTTAATGGGAGAATGAGAAAATTTAACTGTGCTTATATTCAGGGGAGGGAAGAACATCAGCATCTCCCCTTCTATGTGTGTCCTGGCTATTCTTACCAAAAAGGGGGTGGAGGAAAAGAACCTTATTTTTGTGCTAAATGGGGATGTGAAACTACAGGGCAGGCTTATTGGATAAAGGCCTCACATGATTTAATTGAGGTCAAGCGAGGGAAACAGACTTTATGTGGTAATAATTGTAAACCCCTCTTAATCACCTTCACTAATAAGGGAAAGCAGGTTAAACAATGGACAAGCACCCGATCATGGGGGTTATGCCTCTATGCTGAGGGACCAGATTTAGGGATTATTTTCAGTGTTCGGATGACTATAAAGCTTTTCGTCAAACAATTAGGACCTAACCAAGTTTTATGCCCTCCAGCCCCAAGAATTCCAGCCATCCACCATACCTGAGGACCAAAAATTGTTAAATCAGTTACCAGCTTCCTGAATACCCCACCACCGGCCACTTATCCCTTAGGTGCCTCCTACTCAAGGTCTGAACAACCCCATGAACAGTCGATTGTAGATCTGGCTCAAACAGCAACTCATCCTCTTCTGAGTCTCTTGTCTTGGTCCTTTCTGGTGCTTAATGCCACTCACCCCAACTTAACCAGGTCCTGCTGGCTCTGCTATGACCCTGCACCCCCATATTATGAGGGAGTAGCAGTGCAAGCACATGTTACCATCTCCACTAAGCCCCAGGATTGCTGATGGCAGTCTAAACAGTCCCTGACCCTAGAGCAAGTGTCAGGACAAGGGCTCTGTTTAGGAACAGTGCCCCACACCAGTCGATCTCTCTGTAATTCAATATGGACAATCCAACCTGAGGCAGAAAACTCTTATTTAATACCCCACAACGATACCTGGTGGGCTTGCTCCTCTGGATTCATCCCCTGTGTCCACTGGAGAGTGCTAAAACAGTCAAAAGATTATTGTGTTCTGGTCAGTTTAGTTCCGTGGCTTATTTACCATGAGCACCAGACTCATGGTAAATGAGTTTTATGACTGTGGTTGAACAAGGATGGGGTATAACTCAGGGCCCCACTCAGCAAAAGCGAGAACGTATTACCATTCTAACTCTTAGTCTGCTGCTAGGGGCTAGCTTCGGAGGATTTGGAACTGGAGTAGCATCCTTGGTCACTCAGAACCGACATTATTCCAATCTAAGGGGAGCAATAGATGCAGACATAGAGCATTTAGAAGATTCAATTTCTCATTTGGCACAATCTTTAACTTCCCTGGATGAAGTGGTTTTACAGAATAGAAGAGGTTTGGACTTGATATTTTTACAACAAGGAGGCTTATGTGCTACCCTAGGAGAAGAATGTTGTTTTTACATAGATCACTCTGGAATAATTAAAGATAATATGGCAAAAGTTAAAGAAGGACAAGCAAACAGAAAGAAAGAATGAGAAGCTAATCAAAGCTGGTTTGAATCCTGGTTTAACTTCCTCTTGGTTAACTACTCTAGTATCCACTATAATGGGACCCCTAATATTGTTACTAGCTTTAACTATAGGACCATGTATAACTAATAGGTTTGTTACTTTTGTTAAAGAAAGGATAAATACAGTGCAGCTAATGGTGCTAAGGGCCCAATATCAGCCCATTATGCAGCAGGAATTAACACTATAGAGACCCAAGATTGGCTCTCTAAATGTTCTAGGAAAGGGGGGGATGAAAATGTAGAAAATGTTTGTGCTTGTGTAAATAAGAAGTTTTTCCCAGACTGCTCTCAAAGGAAAAAAAATGCAGAATGTTCCTTCCTATATCTTATCTACAGAACCACCAATCCTCTAACTGTCAGGCTGACCCAAAAGAACACTGTGAACCTGCTTGTCTTTCACTATAAAAACCCTGCTAAATTTGAGCTCGGCACCTCTTAGCATCACCGGTTGCTGAGTGCGCGGAGGTCCAAGCTCGAGCTTGCTAATTAAGACTCTTTGTTTCTTGCATTAATTGAGGTCTCTGGAGGTCTTCTTGGGGGCCCCTGAGCCGCGGGGTACAGCACTATACGTGGAAAATATGAACACATTGAGTATACAAAGAAGAGTAATAACACAATTACCTTGATGCTGACCAAATTAAGTTCTTAAAGAAAAATTAGGCTCTTAGACATAATACAATACTCTAACCGTTGTTGCTTAACCATAATTGTATAAACTCCAATTTTTAAGAGTAATTTTTTGAAAGCATAAAAATTTTACATAGTGTTAAGGGTAAATTAGTAATCTTAAGGAATCCTTGTCATTCTAGCATATAGATTACACTTTGGTTTACAGTAGCACATTAATGTTTGACCTTCTCACATATAAAAAACCAACTTTGATACACACAAACCTGTTGAAATTTGTCCTTTACTGACTTGACCCTCCTGTATTTCATCACAGAAGGTCTTTCCAACCCAGAAACATTTTATCTTTGTTCTACTAAATATATTTCCATGTTCAGAGCCTTTTATTTTTCCTTCCTGTTGACATTTTTCTTCACCTTTTGAAACAACTCTCATGAAATTGTTGAGCTTAGATAAATTATTCCATTTTAATAAGATGAAACACTTTGTACAGTACTCTAATTGGGACACAGTTGAAATCTTTCAGATGCTTTAATCTATAAATTATACCTATTAGCACTTAACTCTTAGTAACCTTGTCTTTAAGGGATGGCACAAAGCAATTTTAAACCCCCTTTATTTACCAATCTGTGAAAACACCAGTGATGTTCAAGTAAGTCACCCTGGAATTTAATGAGTTAAGAGCACTAGATGTTATTAAATAGTTAGTATTTAACTTTGTGAATTAATTAGATGTCTCTAATAAACACACTTAAGTAATCCCTTATATGCCAAATCCAATTTACTTATTTTTTGTGTAAAAATCAAGATATCAGACAAGCACATAGAACAGCATTCATCCTCTCTTCCTTGTTGAAGAAAAATCCTAGAAACAATGGACATTAGACATTTTGTAATAAACATTAGTGTTATCACCTAGAAAGACTTGTGAGTTAAGCAATTTTAAGACATTTTATTTTCATGCGTTTACCCAATTTAAATTGAACCTTTTAAACCACATGAATTGAAGGTATTTGGATCCATATTTTGA
>JAJEJO010002097.1:218290-300519 GCA_020662805.1 Glaucomys volans | reverse complement strand
TTCCTTTCTTTCTTTCTTTTTCTTCTTTCTTTCTTTCTTTCTTTCTTTCTTTCTTTCTTTCTTTCTTTTCTTTCTTACTTTCTCTCTCTTTCACTCTCTCTCTTTCTTTCTCTTACTCTTTCTTTTTTTCTTCCTACCATCTCTTTGTTTCATTTGTGTTGTCTGTTTTGTATGTATGCTTTTTTTATTATTTCTTCTTTTTTTTTTTTCCTTCTTTTGCTTTTACATTAGGTTTAACCTCACTTTTATCTAGTTTCTTGTTGTGGAAACTTAAGTGGTTTGTGTTTTTTTCTTTTCCAAGAAAAGCAATGGTGCTGTGAAATATTTCATAAGCACTGCTTTTGCTGTATCAACCAACAGATTTTGAAATCCTGGGTGTGCCTTTCTATGTAGTTCAACTCTTCTAATTTCCTTTTAATTTTTTCTTGATCAAGGGTTATTTGGAAGTATGCCACTTAAATTTCAAATATTTTAGGGTGTCCATGTACTTTTAATTTAAATTACTTCTTATCAATTAATACACAAAGTTCTTTGTGAAGTTACTGGTAATTTTTATAACCTATGATATGTTTTACTTAGGTAAGTGTTCTGTGTGTGCTTGAAAACAATGTCTTAATAGAGTCCACTGCACACAGAATCCAGTAACTATCAGGTTGGTTGTGTTAAGTCTGCTATATCCATGTTGATTTTCTGTCTACTAGTATTGTCAATTGCTAAGTTAGAAGTTTGCATTTAAGCTAGGCACATTGGTGCATGCCTGTAATCCCAGTGGTGTTTGTTGTCTGTTGAACTTCTTGCACTTCTACATATATGATGAACCTGACAATATTTTATTGTTGATATTGCTTTGAACAGTCATACATATTTTCAGGTAACTAAAACAATGAGAAAGATGCACTTTACATTTAAGTACCCTTTCATATTTACTACTTCCTGAGTCTTCCTTTACATAGAACCAGATATCCATCTGGCCTTATCGACTAGTACCGAAGGATTACCTTTAGCTTTTCTAGTAGAATTGGTCTTCTAGCGGTGATTCATCTCAAATTGTTTATGTTAGAGAAAATCTTTGTCTTTGATTTGGAATGATTTTCAGTCATAAAGAATTCCAGGCTCAGATTATTTTTAAAGAGGTTATTTCATTCTCTTTTGAATTGAGTTTCTTCTAATGTGAAGTCTCCTCTCTGTCTTGTCTTTGTTTCTTTGGCTGCATTAAAGGTTTTCTCTTTATCATTTGATTTCAAAAATTTGATTATGATATGTCTTGTTAAGGATTTCTTTGCCAAATTCTATCATTTATGCCATTTCTAAGTTTATTTCTATTTTTTTCTCTGACTTTGGTTCATATTGTCCTGCTGTTTTGAATGATTGATAATCTCAGCATGGATGAAAAAATTTTGAACTACACATTGTAAATTTCTGAAATTATTAGAAAACATTTCTTTAAATATTGTTGGAATCTAATTTGGAATCCAGTTACTAAGAATGTTTGATCATTTCAAAACTTGCTTTTTTACTTTGTCAAGCAGTCAGAAGAGCTTAGTGGATCTGCTTCCTTATTAAGGACTCACCTGCAGTGGGCTTGCCTGATGCCCTGTGTGTTAGGAGGTGTTTTCTTTTAGGGACTAGCTAGCTCACCAATTCCCTGTGTGCTCCAGAGATTTTGCCTCCTTTTTTTTCTGGTGGCACATCTGTGACATTCCAGTTTAACAGAAAAAGAAGAGCGCATTCCTGCATCACAGACATATAATAGGCAAACTCCAACTGAGGAAAAATCTGTAAGATATTTAATCTATACTCCCTAAAATCTTAAGGTCATGAAATATAGAAAATTACTGAGAAAATTACTGAGGAAATCTACAGATGAAGATTCCATCTGAATCTTCAAATGACTTGAAGATACAGGACAGTTAAATGCAATGAAGGATCCTAGATTGGATTTTTGGATTGGGGTGTTATATGGATTAGATAATAGTAAGGTAATGATGTCGTGTCCTGATGTTGAGGATCATACTGTGGTTGTTCTAATTCTTCAGAAATACTGAGGTATTTGGGGGTAAGGAGCCTGATGTAGACAACTTTCAAATGCTTGAGAAGTTACAGACATGTGCAGACAAATGATAAAGAAAACCGAGCCAAGTGTACATGATGGTTGAATCTGGGGGGAGATAGTGTATAGAATTTCTTTACATCCTCCTTACATCTTACAACTCTTCTGAAATATTGAAATTATATGAAGAAAAATATAAAAAATGAGTTGACTTAAACATAGGATTGAGTTTTGCAAGGTGTACCCTGCTTAGCCTCTGGGGAGTGTTGATGGGTCCAGTCTAAACATAAAGGAGAATGATTTCTAATTCTCTCCTGATAGCTCCCCCTTTCTGAATCAGACTTGACCCACAGCTCAGCCACTCTCTGATGTCAGGACTGATGGGGTGGTAGCTTATCTTTGTCAGTCAAGAAGGTTACATGCCTGCATGGCACTCTCCATTACCTGTAGCATGAGACACCGAAAGAGAAGCAGCAGCAGAAATAGCAATCCTTTTTTCTAGAGCCATTCATCATGAGCTTTAGTGGCAAAATGTTCCCAAACTCTTAGTACAGCCTCATGAAACCGGAGCTGACTTCTTGCTAAATTCCTGTATTAGTCACAGTTCTGTGGTCACGGTGCTTTCTGTTGTTTTTTTTTTTTTTTTGGTTTTTATTTGTTTAATAAGAAGTTTCTCAAGCTGTAACAATTTATTTTGGGTGGAGGCAGTGACGTTTGGGGCCAGGGGAAAAGAAGAGGGAAGCAATTATCATCCTCCATCATAGGTGACCACAGATGGCACTAAGAGAGGACAAAATCCCTTGGAGTGATGGTAGTTGTCCAATCAGTCAAGCGGGAACAATGTGGGCAGTGTTACAAGTGAATGAAAGCCTTTCAGCAAGAGAGGGTGTGTTTGTGCACCTTTACAAGCACAGTAGAGGGCATGTGGGTGGTGAAATGAAACCTATAACACCCAAAGCTTCGCTTACCCAGGCCTGTTTGTGGATGGCTTGTTAGTAGGAGGGAATGCAAGTGATCTGTGTCTTGTCCAGGTGATTAATGGGGATGCTGCAGCCATCCGGGTAAATGCTGCTTCCTTCCATGGATGCTTGACATCCAGTCGCACCTACTCAGTTACCAGAGTGCATTATCTCACAATTAGTAGATGAAGTTGGGGTGAATCAGGACAAGCGTCCTGAACTAATGGTAATATCTAACAGGGCAGGAAGTTGAGCTGTCAGAGTGGCACTGGAGCATCGTGTGTGGATTCCTCAATCCATTTAAATATGGCCTGGGTCAGAATCACTGACTGCTACTACATGGAGAGTGTTCCAGGAAAAGTGTCCTCCTTGACATATCAACTCTCCCCCTAGGTTACACCACGTGGTTCTAGGTAAGCTGAAGAGTGCAGTAGCTCTTCACAGGGCTTGTTGACCCTAAAGGAAATGACTCTTTTCTATTATATCCTCTTGCCCCAAGTTTGTTTTGGGCATTTCTTGTCTCTCATCACATCTCACTAGAGTCAATCTCATTATAAGCTTTATTTGAGCTTCAGGATTGAGCTCAGGAAGGGTGAGGGTTTGAAGGGAACTGGTCAAGTATGGACCAAGGTGATTTAAATAGTCTCTTGTCAATCTGAAATGGTTTATAAGCATTGTTATCCTTGTTTTAGAGATGAGCAATCTGAGGAGATACCAAAAGAACAAATAATTTTCCCTGAGGCAAACAGGTAGTGTATGAAGGAAGTAAGATTCAGATTCTTCATGACTCAGATGTTACCTTTGGCACGAGGCAATCTCTTATCCTTCTATTTCCCCGACAAAACACTGCCTTCTAATTCTACTTTTCCTTCATTCAGAAAGTGCATCTGATTACCCTGTATACCAGGCCTGCACCAGGTGTTGGGGATACAATACCAACAATCTAAAATGACTGGTGCTTTCACAAACTGGAGGACTTCGCAGTAGGGAACTGAACACAGAAACACCATAGAGTTTGACAAATTTTGTGAGAGGAAAAATATGTGTGTATAGAGGTGGTTGTTCCTATAATGTAGTTGTGGCTAGGCTCTCTGAACTGGTGATGTTGAGGTCTGAGACCTCAGAACAAAACAAGACATAGAACCACACAAAGTACTGAGGGTTCCAGGAAAAAGGACCAGGAGGGCAAACCCTCTGAATCAAGGAAGAGGTGGTCTCCTTACAGAACTGAAGACTAGTTTGGGGAAGTATGGAGGGAAAAGGGACACAGAGGTCGGAGATGGAATTGGGAAGTGGGCCTGGCAAGGCCATGCAGACCTCCCTGAGATTTGATTGCTCTTCATGGGCTGGAGGCAGGAACCAGCCTTCATGTGGCTCTTCTGCTTAAAAGCAGTTCCTCTTGCTGGTTTTCTGGAAAAGTTCCTGCTAGTTAATAAGGGAGATCCTGGATAACCATCCTGTGACTTCCCAAGCAACCTCTATTATCAGTATAATTGTATCCTCTAACTTGTCCAGGAACTTTTGATTTGGTTTTAGTTCTCCTAGAGTCTGTCGGGGTCACAGAGGATAAGGAGGGTGAGCTAGAGAGCATTTCAGCCAGTTTCTGCCTCTAATCTCACCTGTACTTTGTGCTTTGCCAAATTTAATTGTTAAAGCTTTCCTTTGGACCACACAATTTCAGACCTCTATGTATTTCCCACATCTTTCTCACATGCTCTTTGTTCTTCCTAGAATATCATTTTCTACACTTTTACTTGTCTTGCATTCTTCAAAACTGTCTCTTACTCACTTCCAGTGAATTCACTTTATCTGAGAAACAATTATTCCAGCTGATTCTGTTCCTTTAACACACTTCTATCAGTTCCCTAACCAGATTTGAATTGTTTACACACAGGGGTCATGTCCTCTGTTAATGTGTGTGTTCACTGGAGCTACTGCCCAGTTCATTAATCTTAGCATCCCCAGCACTTGGCTCAGTGCCCAGCATAAAGTTGATTTTCAATAAATGCTAAGCAAAGTGAGTGTCTAATGGAAGTTCATGTTCTGCCTTTAATTCTGAACTGATTGTGATGTGTGGTCCTACATGAGTCATTTACCTTCTTAGGGATCTTAGTGAATTCCATATAATACCATATTTTAGTAGATGCTTATAATAGTCATTGAGTACTTGCTTTGATTAAGTACTTTGTGCAGTCTCTATGTTAGGTGCTTTCCAGGAGCTAGTTGATCCTTGTGTCAACCACAAAAGCTGGCTCTAGTTACCATTCTCATTTGACAGGTAAGAAAACAGATCTAGGGATACTAAGTGATTTGTGCAAAGTCACATAAGCCAGTAGAGATTGGAACGATGGCAATTGTGTCTGTTGGACCCCAAGGCCCATGCTTTCAAGCATTCTGATTGTTCTCTACTCTCTGGAATAGAGCATCAAGGTGACCTTGATGAGGACACCTCATCCATTTTCTTTTGGATTTAGGCAATGCTCAAACCACTCTGTAGGTTACGATTTTGTTGTTGGTGTTGTTTTGCTTGTTACCTTTTCCTTGTTTGCTGTGATGATTGAGAAAGTTAATTCTCTCCAGGGATTCAGTGAAACTCAAATTTATAAGACTTGAATATGATATTCTGAAAAATCAGTTCTAAAGAATACTATTAGGGAAGATTGCTACCATCAGAACAGCTCCATTTGCTAGGATCATTAGGAAAACTGGGCACAGCACAGGAAAGGGAACTGGTTTGAGAATTTAAAAACTTAGGATGTAGGAGGGCAGTGGGGTTAGTTGAAATTAAGGAGTCAGGGGAGAGGGTTCATAGCAAAACGTAATGAGTTTTAAATTCAAAGGCTTTGAAAAAGCATAAACAATATTGTAACATGACTGTATTTGACTAGTGGAGATGTAGCATCGTGCCTTTGCAATGTAATCCTGGATGCAAACATTGTCTGATTTACAAACCTCATAGAAGTGACTATGGCAGCCCAGAAAACAGGTCTCCCAGGTGGGACAGAATAACCAGAATACTGCCTAGCTGGGCAGCACCTGCCCCTGAATCATGGCTATGGGTCTGTTACCTTAGGGTAGATGGACATCATAGAGAAGGGAGGAGAAACCTATGTGTCACAGAGAAGTTTTAGCAGCACATTGATTGGCATTCATTCTGTAATTCATAGACTAGGGCTGGGGTACAGCTGAACTGTGTTCAATGGAGAGGGAGGTAAGAACTGAAAAGTTGTGTGAACAAAAGCACAGGGACAACATGACTTCTAATTCCCAGCCTACCCTGGTTCTTGAAGAACTTCTGCTGCTGCCTGGTCCTTGGAAGTCACCAATTCACTCACTGTCACTTCACAATTTGCCAAACAATCACACACTCTTTCCTGGCAATCCTGAGGCCAAATATTGTTACTCTCCCCATTTTACACATGAAGAAACCCAAGCTCACAGAAATGATTTGCCAAAAGCCACATGCTGAAAACCATCATTGTTAGGAAAGAATCCAAATCTTTTAATTCCTATATTAAGTATTTCTCCTTTATCCCCCTTTTTATCTCCAGCTTTCCCCCTCACTTACTTTCTTTGGAAACACTGACTTTTGGAGTTAATTTCCAAAGCTTGTATTATATGCCTTTGTAGAACTGAGCTGGCCCTTCCTCTATCAGGGAGCATTAGTTATTTTGCCAGGCCTCAACAAAACAGTTACTATGAACCAAGTAATTTACAAAAGCATATATGGATGATAGAAGTACTAAAAATAACTTGCAAAATAATGATTATTGGTATTATTTGTGTACTTTAATCAGTCTTTTTAGCTAAATGTGTTTTTAAAACAATACCGCTGATATTTTCCATAAAGAAGTTTTTTAATATGACTATATTATTTTTAAATAGCTTGAAGTCTTCTTCAAAGAGGGCTTCTAGTTATTAACTTGGAAATTTTTGATACTGTAGTTGTTTAGTCTATAGACCACAGTAATTTTTTTAATAGATTTTTTTTCCTTCTGGGAAGCTCAGAGCAAATTTTACTAAATAAAAATATTTCCAGTTTTAATATTTTTGTACTATAACACATAAAATTTCCACCTTATCTATTTTCACAAGTACTGTTTTATTGCTTTTATGCAGTGCATCTTTCTTTATATTTTAACATATTTATAATTATTTTATTTTGCCAAAACTAGATCTGTCTGTAGTTCTAACTACTTGGGAGCCTGAAGTTATGGGGATATTTGAGTCTAGGAGTTCAAGATGAACTTGGACAACATAGTGAGACCCTGACTCAAAAATAAATAAAAATGTAATTTGATAAAAGCAAAAGAAAGAACTTTTTAATTTTTGCACTTATTGACTTCTTTGACTAAAGATATCCTAATGATTTTGGGAAAAAGTTATGGACGACCACATACAAAATGTTTAATAATATTATAGGATTCTTAGATTGACTTTCATAGTAGTTTTTCTAAATCCCAAACATATCTAGAATCCCTCTGTTAACGGGGAAAAAGAAATGTAGTAAGAAAGAAGGTTAGTATGAAATAGTAAGGCAGCAAAGAAAATCTATCCATGTCCATACATTTGTCTATACAAAAACTTGATGTTTTTGTAAAATTCAACATTAGCTTCATTACAAAAAATGTTTAGTCACTCTGCACATAAAGTTTTTGTAAATTTTGATATTACAACTTTTCCACTTTAAAAGTTTTTAGTTTGAAGCCATATAGACTCACAAAAGTTGTGAAAATAGTAGACTTATCATTACCTTCATCCATTTTTCTCCATTGGCAAAAATCTTATAGATGCACTACAGTATTAATACCGGGAAATTAATATTGATACATTATTGTTAACTAGACAATAGACCTCTGTTGTGTTCCATTGATCTATATGTCTATTCCTTTGTCAGTTCCTCACAGTGCTATTATAGTTATAAATCCAGTCTCAACATCAGATAGAGTGATTGATTCCTACCAATTCAACTTTTTCAGAATCATTTTACCTATTATAATCCCTTTTGTAGCCTTTCAATATTAGAGTAAAAATCTTGTTTAACAAATGTTGTTGAGAACTACAACTTCTACCTATTTTTGAATAGCATTATTGAAATAAAATACGTATACATTACAATTCACCCTTTTAATGTATACAATTTAATGGCTTTAGTATTTTGACAGAATTTTGCATCCATCACCATAATCAATAAGAACATCTTTATTAACTCATAAAGTAACTGTCATTTCATTAACCACCACCCCTCAATCTATCTGTTTCCAGTCTTAGGCAATCACTTTCTACTATCTCTAGAGATTTGCCTGTTCTCAACATCTCATACTAAGAAATCAAACATATGGATCCTTGAGACTGAGTTTTTCGCTTCGCATAATGTTTTAAAAGTTCATTCATGTTTTGGCATGCATCCATGCTTCACTTTTTTTTGTTGAAAATGTTTGGAGAGTCCACCTTTTATTTTTCTGTTCATCAATTGATGAACATTTGGATTGTCTATACTTTTGGGTTATTATGAATAAAGTGCTATGAGCATTCATGCCAAGGCATACAAATATATATTTTCATTTGTCTTAGGTATATACTTTGGACTGGAATTACTGGATCATGTAGTATCGCAGTGTTCTCAATGAGTCAACCTGATTTCCTCAGCAACTCTAACAGTTTATATTCCCACTCACAGTAAATGAGTGTTCCAATTACCCACATCCTTTATAACACTTTTTATTTGTCTTTTACAATTTTCAGCTATGTGTAAGTGATTTTGATATGCATTTCCTTGAGGGTTGATGATATTGAGTCTCTCTACTCCTGGTACTTACTAGCCATTTGTATATCTTCTTTGGAAAAGTGTTTATGTAGATACTTTATATCCTTTGCCATTTTAAAATTAGATTATATGTCTTTTATTATTAGGTTCTTATATGTAATAAAAACAACAGTGGGGAGACATCATTGATCCCTTTTCTTTTGAAAGACTCCAGTTTCTTGGATTAAGAGCTACTGGTTCCTTTAGCTCTCCAGCCTTCAGACAACCGTTATGGGACTATTGAGATTCCAGTTGTGTAAATTAATCTTATAAATCCCCTTTTTATATTTGTGTGTGTGTGTGCGTGTGTGTGTAAGAGAGGAATTCCTGAATCATGTGTATATATATGTATATGTATATATGTCATGTATTTGATATCATAATATAAGTATGTATGTTTTGTTCCTCTAGAGAACCCTAACTAAAACAGAAGAGGGTCATTGCTCTGACTTACCTGATCATGTGGATCAGAAGTTTTTGAAACTTTTTGGAGTTTGTGGGAGAAATTTTGGAAAGTTTAGTGCTACAAGTTAGAAAGACTTTAGATTATTTTAAGAAGAGTGTAATGGGCAATTCTGGTAGGATGTCAAAAGATCAGAATGCTGATAGGTCTGTGGACCATAAAGACCAGGCTCATGAGGTTTCAGAGGAGAAAGAGGAATCTATTGGAAATTGGATTAGAGACCATTCATGTTACATTCTGACTAAGAAGTTTACATTTTCCCCAAATCCTGAGACTTTCTGTGAGGCTGAATTGAAAGGAATGATGGAATTCTCAATTTGGCAAAAGAAATTTCTAGATGGTGGCATGGGTATCACTGGTGGCTTTTAGCCAAGTTTGTTGTGATCTGTTGTTAAAAACAACACAACCTCTAAAGAAACGCTAACTACTTTAACCAGAGACAATAGAAAAGATTGCTTGAGGGCATCTCAGGAATTGGCAGGACCACACTCCTCTCAGGCTCAAGGGTGCAAAAATAAAAATTTCGTTGAGAAGAGACCAGTGGTGACTCTATTTGCACAGGGAGGGTTAGGAAGTTGTTTCACCATGCTTGATCACTCAGGCACTCAGAGGCTGCTGTAGCCATGGTCCCTAGGGGCTTGGCTGCTGCTGGAAATGGCAGTAGACCTTGGCATCAACCACGTAGTGCTGGTTCTGCAGGAAAGCAGGATGCTGCAGTTGGGGATCATGGAGGTTTCCACTGAAATTTTAAAAAAGGCCTGGGAAGCCAGGCAAAGTGCCTCAGGGTCTGAATCTTTGGGGGTTTCTCCTGAGAGGGTGTTGTGTGGAGAAGTGAGAAAAGTTGAAGCTGCAGTGGAGACCTTGAGATTAAGATATGCCAGTACTGTGGAATATCTGCCAAGGAAATTTGCAGGAATTGAGCACAGACAAGCCAAAAGAGAAACCATGTGAGCTGCAACCAGCAAGACCACAGGAGTGATACTACATAAGCCCTTTGGAGAGAACATCCAGATGTCATGTGTTCCATCTGCCGAATGTGGAGTTAGAGGACTTGTTTGCCCAGCTGGATTGGTCTTGCTTTGGACCCATCCCTTCTTTCTCTGCCCCTATGCCTTCCTTTTGGAATGGAAATGTTTACTCTCTGCCTTTGTATACTGGATACATATAACTTGCTTTTGATTTTTATAGGAACTCATGCTGAGAGTTTGCTTTGAGGAGACTTTGGATTTGGACTTTTGGGCAATCTTGGAAGCATCGAGACTATGGGGACTCTAAAAAGTAGACGAAATGCATTTTGTATTAGGAGATGAGCAAGAGATTTTGAGGCTGGGGTGGAATGTTATGGTTTAGATATTTGGTGTCCCCCAAAGGCTTATGTGAGACAATGCAAGAAAGTTTAGAGGGGAAATGATTGAGTTTTGAGAACCTTAACCTAATCAGAGCATTAATCCTCTGATAGGGATTAACTGCTTGGTAACTGTAGATAGGTAGGGCATGCCTGGGGGAGGTGGGTCCCTGGGGACATGCCTTTGGGTATATCTTTTGTCCTTGATTGACAGAGCTCTCTCTCTCTGCTTCCTGGTGTGATGTCCTGGGCTACTTTTACTCTTCCAATGTGATGTTCTGCCTTGCCTCAGGCCCGGAGCAATGGAACTAGGCATCTATGGACTGAGACCTCTGGAACCATGAATCTCCAAGTAAACCTTTCCTTCTCTATTTTTTCTTGTTAGGTCTTTTAGGTCACAGCAGCAAAAAAGCTGACTAAAACACTATTTGCAGTAGTCAAAAGGTAAAAATAACTCAAATGTCCATCAGCTGAGGAATGGGTAAACAAAATGGGGTGGATTCACATAATGGGGTACTAGTCAGTCATAAAAAGAAATGATGTTTGGATATAGGCTACTCTCACCGCACAGCCCGCATGGGTGAGGGAAAGGGAAGACAGAATTATCTTAAGAGCAGGGGCATGACCAATTGAGCTATCCAGAGGGTCTGGCTCTAACAAAGGAAGGAGCCTCCTTGCTTTATTTATATCAGTACAGATCAAAAGAGACCAGTAGGAGTTTCTTCTGAGAAAAACAGGATGTGGGGCGTGGAGGTAAGCAAGCCATTTGGCTCTTACAGGTCAGTCCCACATCCAAAGCTTGTATTTGAACTTCACTGGTGAACTAATGCAGGATAACCACTCAACTCAGGCAGTCTTGATCAGTTATTAATAACTGAGAGTTCCTAAGACCAGATTTTCCTGGTTAAAGGCCCAGCTACACTTGGTTCTCATACAAGTCATGGGTGGTTTCCTGCAGGCTGCAATACAGATAGGCACTGAAAACTTTATGATTAATGAAGAAGTTAGATAAAAGGGGTCAAATACTGTCATTGTATTTATATGAAATAGCCAGAATGGGTAAATCCATAGTCACAGATTCTGATTAGTGATTGCCAGGGCGTGATGGAGGACAGGTTAAGTATATTTGACGGGTTTGGGATTCCCTTGGGGGTGATGAGAATATTTTAGAATTAAATGGAAGTAATGATTGTATAACACTGTAAAGATATTAAATACCCCTGAAGTGTATGCTTTGTAATGATTCATTTGATGTCAGGTAGATTTTGCCTAAAGAAAGAAAATCTAAAGATCTGGGACAAATGCTAAATCAAATGGGACCCTAAGACAACAGGTATAAACCATGCAAACTTCTGCACATTAGGGTTTAAGAGTACCAAGGGCTCAAAACCAAAGTTGAAAGATGTATTAGCTAAAAGTTCTCTTACTAAATATTTCATCATACTCTCTTACTTCTACCCTAAATCTAGACTACAATGGTAAAATTTTCCTCCTGGTCTTTCATCCACTCAGAAGATTCTCTTTTTTAAAAAATTCTATTTGTTCTTTTTAGATGTATGTGAAAATAGAGGATATTTTGACATATTTATACAGACATGGCATCTAATTCTAATTATGATCTCAGTCTTGTGGTTATACATAATGTGGAAATTCATCGTGGTGTATTCATATATGTACAAAGGAAAGTGTCAGAAATTTTCTGTGGATTACCTATGATTTCCGTCTACAGCAGAGCTTTCCGATGAGAAATCAGAATGTACCAGTATTATTTATAGTCTATTGAGAAGCCAACTATTAGATTGCAATTTCTGAGACAACTGCCTCTTTTTACCCATTAATATATGGCTTATACCTAGGGTCTTCATTTTTCTTTTTCTCAATCAGCTCAATCTAAATCTAACTCACTTAAGATTATAAACTTAGTGCTATCCCTGATGAGGAAGGAAAAATAAATATGGAGAGTGGATGGGTGAAGTATGATATGAAGATCAATGGTTATGGCAAAATGAGATATCCCACCTATAGGAAATTCAAATTCAACATTTTACAATACTATACTAGCTATACTAAACCTGTTTATAAGCCAGAATTTATAAATCCTCAGTATTAAAATAGTTAAAAATCACTGGGCATGGGGCTTTTAGAGATTGACAATATATGGCCTCTGCTCACATTTTAGCACTGGAAACTTTAATTTATACCACTTACTTTCTTCAATTGCAGCATTTATCAAAAATCACTAAAAGAAAAATAAGGAAGTGGCCATGTCCATCAGGGGTGAGTTTATTTTGAAGTAATCATGCTTAAGGGTGAAGGTTTCTCACTTGCATAGAACCTTCCTAAGATCTGGGTGAACCTTTGCATTTGTGTTTTTGTATATTTTGCAAAAGTAACTACAATTAGTAGATATCTATTTTGTGTTGATTTTTAAATAGATTTTTTCCTGTAATTATTTATTCTTTGAGTTCTGCAAAACCTTAGGTATTCCCCTGCTGAAGAGTTTAGTAAAGACTTCAGAGAGGAGGTGACTTTGGGTTAATCTATGAAGGATGAAGATTTACTCAGGTAGACAAGGGCAGGTGGGCTAACCAGGTAGCAAGAACAATACATGTGTCAATGCTTGGCCATAGGGAACTGTCTTGATTGAGGAATGATATTACTTTGATGTGAGGGCCAAACAGATGGTGGCAGGCAGTGGGTAGCACTGTAATTGATGAACAAGGAATCTGTGGAGAGAGTGAGGGTCAGTCATAGCAAACCAGAGATTCAGTTTGTCACGTTGGTGGTAGAAGTTGGGAGAAAGAGCTGGCCTGAAGGATTGCTAGAGGGCTTGTATAAATGGGGCCTCTCCAACCCCCCAAACCATTTCCAGTTCTAGAAATGTTCCACAGGATCAGGAATCATGTAAGCTTTTGCAGATGCTGTATCTGTAACTTTGAGGAGGTGCAGACATGGCAAATTACAGGAGGAAGCAATAATCTATATTTGGAGAGAAAGATAATACAGTGTTTAGGAGTAAAAATAAATTGAAGCATTGCACAAATGCACAGTTGAAATGATTGAAAACAGTTTCCAAAATGTCAAGGAGGAGGTTAAAAAGGAGGAGGACAATGAGAAAATTGTATCAGCTTTTATTTAAAGCATCCATTTCCATAGTGTCACTGGAAAGATGAGACATGGTCTGGCAGAAGCTGCTGTTGGTTGGAATGTTCTTGGTGCCCTTCACACGTGCTTCTGTAAATGTGCACACATTAATGCTGCTTAGTGCAGATCAGGAGCATGAGATCCAATGTGGCAGGGAGGGGCCCTTCCCAGATGCCCATATCCTCATGAGCTATGACTCCCCAGCCACTGATACCACACTCTTTCAAGAAATGAAACACAACCTACAATCGGCTCTGGTATTTGAGCCATGGCTTTGCATGCTCATAACCTAAGTGTCTTGGTGGTAGTTGCCCTCTCACCCCTGCTCCATAATTTTTGACTGGACATGAGAAACTTTTAAATTGTATTTGGAGCCAAGACTTTGAAGGTAATAGGTTAAATACAAGAAATAAGCATGCAACACTGTACGTGTTTCCATAAAGCTGTTGTGTCAAGCAGATATCAATGAGATGGTTACCCCAGAGGGCCCACTGATAAATTTCTCACATTAAAGGGAAACTACATTTCCTTTATTTTGGACAGATCCGTATCACTAGTTGGATAAACAGATATGGAGTCATGGCAGAGGCCCGTGATCTAAAGGTTCTACATTAAGAAGAGTTTCGTGGTGGGCATTCTGTGGTCAGCTTATAGAAGCATGCATTCAGCTTGCTTGCTACTGAAGCTCCTTTCAGATGGACAACAGTCATTTTCTTTTCTGTATCTGGTCTCCAGTCCAGATAAAGGGTATTCATTTTATAGGGAGAAATTAGGACATTTTGTTTTTACATCCTCCTCCACCACCTCCTGTCTTATAGCACCTGCTCTGGGATTGAGTCAGAAATAGAGTGTGACTGGAATAGGTTATCGTGGGTGCAACAAATCCAACATTTCTTGGGTAAGACTATTAAAAAGCTACTAGTTGAACCCCAGATATCATATCCCCACTTTTCAGGGAGACTGACTTAAGGCTCTGTGGATCAAGGAAGGTAAACTAATTTTTTCTGTCCCATGTCTTTCTTGGCTCCTTCAATTCAGTTCCAGTAATGACTCTTCAAGCCTATGTTCTGGCAAGGACAAGAAACCAGGGGCGAAGCCAGAGGATGTGTTGATTAAGATTTTTATGCATGGCTACCTAAGGCCAAACTGCAAGGTCAGATTAGAGGAGAGTGGAGTGAAAGTGATGTTAGTTACCATCTGATCCAACCCAGATATGTAATAGAGGAGGAAACTTGGTGCTTGGAGAAGTCAAGCAGTATGTCCAGAGTCACAAAATCTTTAATGAGAAATCTCAGTCAACCAGTTCCTTGCTTTAGAACCTGTCACTCTGCTACATAGATGATTTTCTTTATCCAAGAAAATTGATGTCTTCAGTTTCAGCAAACTCCATCATCCTCTTCCCGATACTTCACTATCCTTCTTCCCTTTAGGTGCTGAATGCTCCTATCTGTTCTTCATCATCTGTCTGATAAAACATGCCTCTCAAGAAAGACAACTTGCTTTAGGGGTAGTTCAAGTCATAACCCTCCCAGGCAAGTTTTGATGGAAAGATCTGTTTTAATGCATGACTTTGGCTTGGGCAGTCACTGCAGAGCCTTGATAACATACAGACAGACACCTACTAGGCCTGTGTGTAGAACCAACTCAACTCCGCCAACACTTTGGGGCTTTATTGCACATAGAGTATTTGAGCAGGCAGATTTTCATGGGAGGTGGACAATCTGAAGCAAATATGTTTTAGTGGAAGACTGTGTCTAGAATTCTCTGCAAGAAGGATGTTCCTTCTGTTCCAAAACATTGCTGCAAGCAAATTCTGAGACAAATTCTTCAAATGTGTACTTTACAGTCTTTCTTGGGAGTCACATCTGTCACTGACACTACCTCACTAATTTAGAAAGAATGAAACAAATCCCCTGATAACAAGCAGCCACTTACATATACTTTATGGAACACATTGGAAACAAGTAGAACTTTTTTTCATTCAATTTTTTCATCAAATATTTAAATACCAACTCCATGTCAGACTAAAAGATGTTCTGTGTATAACAGTGACCAGATGAGAGTTTCTGCTTTCTTAAAGTTTATATTTTATAGGAAGTAGATAGGGAAGAAGCAAAATCACAATATATTAGGTATATATTGAAAGCAAAATAAAGAGGCAAAAGAAAAAATATGTAATTTTGCATAGTCTGGGGATTCTTTCGGGTGAGAAAATTGTTCAGCTGACCCCTTAATGGGTTATAGGGAAAGTCATGTGGATAATATCTAGGGAAAATAACATTTCAGGTTGTGTGACTCAAAGTCAAAGGTTTGAGATGACAATGTGGCTGGCATTTTGAGAAAGAATAAGGAAGCCATGGTGGCAGGAGAGGAGTAGTGGAAATAAACCAGAAACACAGGGAGCCACCTGTTGTAGGACCTCACAACCATGACAAACATTTTAAATAGGAAAGATGGTAGCAAAAGCACATGGAAAAGGAGGTGAAATGGGGGGAGATTTAGCAAGATTGTGAAGATCAACACTGAATGTTACTACCTGCTCTTTATCCTCATATCATTATTAAAACCTAAAAAGTGCTTACCATGCGCAGTTAAATTGTGGGAATCTGTGAAAAGGCCAAAATATATGTCTTAGGGTAAAACATGCATGGCTCTTGAGGATGCAAGACTACAAGAGCAGGTTTATTAGATTGATTTTGATTGAAGAAAGAGAAACTTAAACTGAACTAAGTATCAAAAGAGATTCATTAATTTACATGACTCAAAGTCCACTAGTATCAGGAACTTCAGGTATTGTTTGATCAGAGTTCTAGATACATTTTTGTGATTCAGGTATGCATGTGAACTCTGTCTTCAGGCTGGCTTCTTTCTTAGCAGATGGATGGTAGAAGTGCTCATCACACTATTCAGAAAGTAAAAGAACTTCTCTTCTACCAAAGAGTTTCTGAAAAAGTTCTGGCCTTCACAATGATCATGTTAATTTCCATGCCCATGGAAATGTTATGAGCTGATGAGTTTAGGAACCAATATTTGAATCACTGACAAGTAGGATGAGATCTTTGCTAATTTAGGCTAATCATGACTCACACTTCAATCTGTGGATGGGGTCAATCCACTTGGTTTCTAAGACTGCTGGGGTGGAATGTATGAAGGAAAGTAGAACAGATGCTGGGGAACCTTAACAGTGTTCAATATATAGTTTGAGGAGAGAAGAGAAAGGAAGTCTTGGAACACCTCAAAAATCAGGAAGGACTTTGAACTGTTATGGACTATGGAATTATGCTTGGTTAAATTGATTATGATTATTGGTAATTTAACCAATAATCAGGGGAGTAGGTGAGTATAGGTATGAGGATATGAGTTTGACACATGCTCAATCTAAGTCTAAAGTAAGCTACATTCAGTTTTTACTCCACAATGTAGAAATAATCCTTTTAATTTTCACAAATCTTTTTAAGTGTTATAACCAATGGACATCTGATCTGCTTTGTTCTTATCTCTCTTTGCATATAGACCTGATTCCAAAATCTAGAGTCAACTACTGTCACTTTGGATAATTCACTTGACCTCTTGAAGATTTAGAATATGTGCCTGGCACATAACAGGATGTCAATGAACTGCAGGTGTTATCATTACTAGTATCATGATCATGGCCATGATTACCAACCTCCTTATTTTAATTGAGACAGGATTGTGATGCCTAGAGTGAAAGATTAGTTAAGCAGCTTTTCCTGCTCAATATTGCCTTAGTGCACTTGACAAGATGAGGCAGGACCATATAAGCCCAGTTGATCTTACATACAGTCTTCCATGGATGCTGTTACCTGAAATGACCCCAGCTATTTGGCCCCTGCTATGGTTGCTCTTGTTATTGTAGCATATTGTCCTGCTTCACAAGTTATAGTATATCAGGGCAGGGATGAGTGCACAAGACCAAAGCAACACATTCAGAATCTGGGCACCAAGATGCTCAAAACCCTCAGTAGAACAAACTTTGCACATTGCAGTACAAAAAAAATCTACTACCAATCACCTTCTCTCTTGGGGACCATTTGTTGAGTGCTACATGGTAATCATTGGGAGTGTTTGCTGTTGTTTCTGTTCCCTGTCATTCAAAACACATTGGTAAGATAACATTTTTCTACTCCCTTAAATTTAAATGTGGTTATGTACTTATTTTGACCAACAAACTTTGAGATGAATTTTTAGTAATGTTTAATTGCCTGGTGAAGACACTGCAAGAACTTTCTGTCCCCAGTTGCAATGATTATGTATTGAAATGGAGTCTTTGTTGGTCTGTGTCCTGCAGTGAAGAATGTTGGAAGAGAGCCCATAGTCAATTTGCAATAGACATGTGGTGTGAGCAAGACATAAACCTTTGTTGTTCAAAGTCATTGAGATATGGAGGTTGTGAGACAGGTTCGCCATGCTCTGCTTACCACTTCAACCGGATGCGTCTTGGGCTGCACTGTAACTGCTTGCCTCAGTCTAGTGAGACAGAACGCTCATAGGTACAAGTTACATCAGCAGGTTTATTATTTACAGATAGGCAGCAAGGGACAACAAAAGCCTAGGATTCATGGGGAGCTGGTCTCTGAAGGAATGGTAACCTGGTTAAATTACTCCCACCAACACTACAATATGCATTCAACACCAATTATTATTGAGTTTTTACATGCAACAAGTTAAAACTCACTCCATGTGCCCTTTTAAGGTATTCTTATTAATAGAACATTCTCTATTATTATTCATTACTTTCCCTGTTTCTCTGACATTAAGTAGAATCTAGTGTTGGATGCTGGAACCAGATTCACTGCATTTTAATCTGACTTCATTATTTATTAATTGTGTGGACCTGGGCATTCGAGTAACCTGACCTCTCTTCCTTCACTTTTTTGTGGGGATGAAGAGGAGCACAACCAGATGCAACAATGAAATCAGGTGTCTTCCTCCTCTGCATCATACAGAGGAAGAAACAAGTTAGGGAGGGTTGTTAGAATTGAGTTAACTTCTGAAGAGAAACTGCTCAATACCTCATTCCAGAACATAATAGATGCCCCAGATGTTATAACATCTATAACCTTTGTCTTTTTTAAAAATCCAAATTTGCCTTCAGAATTCTTTTGCAACAGTAGTGAAAAAGGTGGGGACAATGTAATCATGGATTTGGTTTTCCACTTGCTAGATAATAGTCTTGGTTAAGTTACTCCCACCAGCTGATTTAGTTTCTTTTTTCATAAAATGTTCACTTTAACAATATCTGCCTCTCAAGTTATGTGTTCAATATTAGTTTCCTTCTTCTTTCTTGTTTGATAGTCCATAGACCTTCTTGAGATAAAGAGATAGTCCATTAGGACTTTTGTGGCAAAGGGGTGGGGGGGGGGGAGAGAGAGAGAGAGAGAGGAAAGGAAAAGTAAGTTTGGGGAGAGGGGCTAAGGACAAAGTATAGTCCCCAAGGGCATGCCCCAAAGGACCTATTCCCTTCAACTAGGTGCTACCTCATATTGCTTCTATCACCTCACTTTATCTATTCAAATTATTAATCCGTCAATGAATTGATCCTCTGAGAAGGTCAGAGCCCACATGATCCAATCACTTCTCCAAAGCATCACTCTGAACATTGCTGCACTGGGACCAGGCCTTCTATACATGAGCCTTTTAGGGTCATTCTAGATCCAAACTTATCAAGTGGGTAATAGTGAAAGCTTTTTATTCTAGCTAGGAAAGAGGAAAGAGTGTTTGATGAGGATAAAAGCCTCAAATCTCTGGTTCGATCCTTCTAGCAGGAGAGAGATGGGTGAATGGATGATGAACAGTAAACTCAGGGGAGCATAGTCAGCTCTGAACTTTTTACTTTGGGATCCAGAAATGAAAAGTGTGCCACTGGTTGGTTGCTTTCTTTGTAAAATATAAGGTATCAGGAGGAGATGGGAGTAAGTAAGAGATAAAGGACATTGTCCTCTTTATATAAAAAGCTGATAACCCACGCGGGGGATTTACTTCCTCCTAAACTCCTAACCACTTGAAGACATCTATTATAGTGGCCAAGGGAGGTAAAGGACATGTGACCTGGTGCAGAGGATCCATGGGGTCTGAGCAGAGGCCACATTAGCCTTCATTTTTGACCAGAGTATGAAATGTATAAAAAGTACATGGCTATTTAATTCCAGGAAAAGGAAGAAGAAAGACTTAATTAGAACATATTCCCCAAAGCAAAAAAAAAAAAAAAAAGACAATTATAATACTTGTTTATTGACATGATAATGTCAATTATATATTAAGCCAAGTACCATAGCATTTAGCACAATTTCATAAAAACCAAATTGTATTGCTAATAAAAAAGTTGATTAGTTACATAAGCATAAATAACTAGATAATTTATAGGGTGTTCTTTTTAGGGAGATAACTTAAAATCCAAGTACCTAATTCTTGGTAGCAAATGTAATAACAACAGAGACAAGCTCCTGGGACACTGATAAAGGGCCCCCAGGGTAAATATGGAGGCTGAAGTTGCTCTCTTCTTCATTAAGGTAAGAGCCCACTCCTCTGGAAGTATCTTTGAAGCATCTGTACTGGAGACTATGCCTATGCAGAAATAATCTAATTAATAAATCCTAGGAGCACAGGGATATATTAATTTTGCTCTTAACAATATAAGACCTCTCTGGATAGATGTTTATTGTCCTTGATGCTCATTTGGTTCAACTTTACAAAGCTGCGTGCCAAAAGTGCAGAAACCAAATCTTTCCTACGTTCTATTCCCTTATTAAAAAATGCCCAGAACTATACGGCCGCCTTTGGGCACTTTATAAATGTTTATTGGAGCCAGAGGGATTGAATTACACATAAAGCATTCCGCTTATCTTGTAAGAAATTATTCTGATCTCATAACGGCTCTTAGCCCAAGGTGTAACTTAACTTTTCTAGCATGGTGTGGACTTCAGAAACTGGCATTGCAAAGGATTAGGTGTAAATGAGACCAAGGTAACATCTGGAAATTGTGGCCATCTGGTTCAAGGAAAGTGAGACCCGTTACTGGGCTCTGGAAAGTTGATTGGTTCCAGACCCTCTGTTTTACTTTGCATCTGAGCTATTGGAATCCTATGGCAACTTCCCCATGTGCACAGAGCTGTATGGTGTCCTGGAAGAAACCTGACAGCTTTCAACCATGTAGCCAAAAGAACCGAGTTCTTAACCCAGTGCCCCAGGTGTCCCAGGGCCCAAGAGTTATTGGTTTCCAGGATTCAGTTCTGTAAAGGAACAACAGGGAAGTTCACTAGGTATTCTGCAGGAAAAGATCATTCATCAAGGAAGGTATGATTATGAGAAGAGTATGGTTGAAAACTTTAAAAACTATGGGCAAGGGGAAAAATGTCTGTCCTTGCCAAAATATCTTTATGACTCTCCTTGAAAAAATTCCCTTGTTTTTTCCCTTATTTTGAGCCACAGTTTCTAAACCCTATCAGACCAAACATTTCTCTTTCTTTCATGATGGATGTTGATACTTCCCCCTGATCTATCAAGAATTGGAAGTATGTGTGTTACAAACTATGCCTGTGCTTATATTCATAGAACTCACTCTAACCATAAAATAAAAGGAAAATATAAGGAAAGTCATTAATAAAATACTATGTGTTTGAACATGTGTATTTTGGGGTACAAGTAAACTATAAGACACAATTTTACCTATATACCCATTGGTGATGTGATTTTCAAGAAATGCTGAACCACTCTTGGTAAAACTCAATAACATAATTTTACCTCAGTTTCTAAAATAGCAGCATTCTTAGAAATCAGTATTAAACTAAGAAAAAATGCACGATGTTTATATTTAAAATGGAGTTAGGATATGGATTTGTTTAATGCTTAACAGACATTTTCATATATATATGACTAGACATTCAGAAATAGGAGACATGAAATGAAATCTTCATTGAGAAGGGGTGTTTAATACATTGCATAAGAATTTTCATCTTTTACCACATCCAGTAGGTACTAGTATTAGTTCCTATCATATAGCACCACAATTGTAACAATCAGAAACTCTTCCAAATATCCCAAAGGGCCTAGGTTATAGTTCTTAGTTCAAGCTCTCAGGAGGGAAATGCTGCAATAGGATTAGACATGTAAGAGATTTATCCTGAGGGAAAATTGGGAGTGAGTGGGAGGAGGCTGGGAGTACTCTCTGAACTCAGTATGGTTCTGACCTCTAAGAAGAGAGAGGGAAAGAAGACAGGAAGGAAAGAAGCTCTAGGTGGTTGCACAGTTCCTTATGAGTTTTCACAGGATCAATGGGTGATCAAGTTGCCTATCAGAGTCTAAGTCCCTCATCTCTCAGGACTGAACTAGCCCTAAGTCATTGGCTGGAAACAGCCCCCAGGAAGTCTTGGCACAAATCCTTTGGTGGGCTTCAGAGTGTGCTCCCTGCTGTGAGAGATCATGGAGATGTGTTTTCATGGCCACCACCAATGTTGTTCTCTACCTGTCTAATTTTACCTGTTTTCAGCTCAAACTCCATTTTTCATCTAAAAATTCGCCAGACAGTACTTATAAACCTTCATAGTAAGTACTTTTGACCTAGCCTACCATAGACACATTAAGTTTGAATAGATAATGCTTGGCAGTCATAGGTTTAGCAACATAGTTACAACCTATTTTGAGTCACTCAAGTCCATGAAGGGTAATGATTTTGAAACTTGACTGAGATCTTGTTTTGATCATCAAGAATTGTGAGGTTGGCTTATATAAGTGAGGCATATGGCTTGTGATTGAATCCAGTTGACCACTTATCATCTGTATCTTTATTTATGAATAGAGTACTCAGTAATTTTTGAGGGTAATTATTTTCCATAATGTTACTGGTGCTGACAATGGAATTGAAAGCAAGCAAAGAGTTATAAGGAAGTGTGTGTTCTCAGCCATAAATTACAATAAAACAGTTATATCTGATTAGCATCTTATGTAATAGAAAAAAAATATCATCCAGAGTCATTTATACTTTTTTTGACTGAATTTGTGAGAAAGAGTACATGATGTATTTATTTGGGAATGCAGAAAGTCTTGGGCATGATTATTGGTAGAATCAAGAGTCTCTTGCTGAGAAGAAGCTTTTTAGTTTGAATCCATCCCATATGTTGATTCCTGATTTAACTTCTTGCACTTTAGGGGTCTTGCTAAGGAAGTCAGATCCTAGGCCAACATGTTAAAGATTTGGGCCTACTTTTTCTTCTAGTAGGCCCAGGGTCTCTGTTCTAGTGCCTAAGTCTTTGATCAACTTTGAGTTTAGTGCAGGGTGAGAGATAAAGGTTTAATTTCATTTTGTTACATGTGGCTTTCCATTTGTCCCAGCACCATTTATTGAATATGCTATCTTTTCCCCAGTGAAAGTTTTTAGTGCTGAGTGCTGTTGTCTAGTATGACATAACTGTATTTATGTGGGTTTGTCTCTGTGTGTTCTATTCGGTACCAGTGATCTACATGTCTGTTTTGGTGACAAAACCATGCTTTTTTTAAATTTTTTTATTTAATTTTTGATTCATTGAACACAAATAGAGTACAGCTATTGTTTCTATATAGTTTAGCTATTATAGTTTCTATATAATTTAGCTAGTATAGCTATTGTTTCTATAGTATAGTTTTGAGGTCTGGTATTGTGATGCCTCCTGCTTCACTTTTCTTGCTAAGGATTGCTTTGTCTATTCTGGGAATCTTATTTTTCCAAATGAATTTCATGATCGTTTTTTTCTAGTTCTGTCAAGAATGTCATTGGTATTTCCTACAGATTGGGAGAAAATCTTTACCATATGCACCTCAGATAAAGTGTTAATCTCTAGGACGTATAAAGAACTCAAAAGACAACACCAAAATAATAACTAACCCAATCAATAAATGGGCTAAAGAACTGAACAGACACTTTACATAAGAAGATATACAATTGATCAACAAATATATGAAAAAATGTTCAACATCTCTAGCAATTAAAGAAATGCAAATCAAACTTCTCTAAAATTTCATCTCACTCCAATCAGAATGGCAATTATCAAGAATACAAGCAAAAATAAATGTTAGGGAGGATGTGGGGGAGGAAGTTAGACTCATACATTGCTGGTGGGACTACAAATTGGTGCAATCATTTTGGAAAGGTGTGGAGAGTGGTGATAGAGTATGGGAGAGCAGTGACTGATACTGGGGGTCTCTGATGATCTCATGGCTGTGGCATGCTCAGTGCCTAGGAATGTTTCTCTACAAGGGCACAGGATGTTTAGCTGCTGTGGCAATGCCCTGTATGAGAAGGCTGTGTGCAAGAGTCCTATTAGCTCTGACCTTGATCTCAGGCACATAACTGGGGAAGGAAGGAATTCTTATGCTAAACAACCACAACATTTCACCAGCTCAGCTTCTCCTGTTCCTGCCTGCTTTACAGTAACTTTTAACAATGGACTTTCTTGAGAGCTACACAAAGTTCCTAACATTGCACTTTGCAACTGTGGATTGCAACTGCAGAAAAGCTACATAGATGTCCTAGTTTCTGTAACTTCCCTGGATACAAAGAATAATGCTTGCATAGTCTTTAACCTGATGATGAGACATACATAAATAAAGATTGCTGGCGTAACTCTAGCTCTGCATCTCCATCAGAGGGCAGAACTCCACCTGATCCCAACCTAATCTTCAAAATCTGTGTTTGTGCATCTTTATTTTCTAATCCCCCTTTGCCCCTCATCAGAACTTTGAGTTTGGCTATGCTGGTCACAGCAGAAAGTGGTATGGAAATTCCTCAGAGAACTTGAAAAGGAACCACCCTTTGACCCAGCTAGCCCACTCCTCAGTTTATGCTCAAAAGATTTAAAATCAGCATACTACAGTGACACAGCCACACCAATGTTTATAGCAGCTCAATTCACAATAGCTAAACTATGGAACCAAGCTAGGCGTCCTTCAACAGATGAATGGATGAAGAAACTGTCTCTCTCTCAAACACACACACACACACACACACACACACACACACACGATAACTATTACTCAGCTTTAAAGAAGATGAAATCATGGCATTTGCTTGTAAATGGATGGAGTTGGAGAATATCATGCTAAACAAAATAAGGCAAACCAGAAAAACCAAAGGCTGAATGTTTTCTCTGATAAGTAGATGCTAATTCACAATAAGGGGGTGGGGATGGGGGGCACTAGGGAACAATAGAGTTAATTTAGATTAGGTAGAGGGGAGTGAATTGAGGAGAAGGGGTATGGGAGGAAGTATTGTAGAATGAAACAGACATTATTACCACATGTACATGTATGATTGCATGACTGATGTAATCCTACAATATGTACAATCAGAAAAATGAGCAATTATACTCCATTTATGGATGATTTACCAAAATTCATAAATGCAATCTACTGTCATGTATAAATAATGAGAACAAATAAAATAAATTTAAAAGAGTCTTTTGTGATACTCAGGGTATACAGCATGCATCTTGTTTTGACTCTTCAGATAGTTTGTGACTCCCTGAGAGTAGGAAATATCTTATTAATCCAGAGCTCCAATTCGTTGATAATATCCAAAGATTTCAGGCACAAATGTAGAAATGAATAATAAATGAATGAATAAATTGCAAAACGAACTGTAGCAGCTGAGGAAGATATTGGTTATTGGATACTGGTAGATGTTGGTTTCTGCTGCAGGTTCAACCCAAATGTCATTGTGGAAGTATCTCATTTTCCCAAAAGTAGACTGCAATCACTGCCCCCATATCTATAGGTGAACCACACTTAGACACAATTGGGCCAGAGAGTGCTCAAAGAGGGAAAGTTTTAAACCATGTCACTGGAGAGAAGGGTCATTTCCTGGATGCTAGTTAATTTTCACAAGGCATTGAAGAGAGTTTTGGAGGACTGTGACTGTTTCCAAATAGAGTAGACAGAGCTTCCTATTTATTTTTTAATTTATTAGCTTATCTATAAACATATACAACTTGCTATAGGACTGGAGTAGTTTGACCTGTCTTACAAGGACATTGACCTTTTGAAACATTCCTCATAGCTGGTTACGGTAGCCACAACTGTAATTCATGCAATTTGGGAGAGTGAGACAGGCAAATACTGAGTGATAGGCCAGCCTAGGCAATTTAGTGAGGCCCTGTCTTTTTTTTTTGGTTCTGGGGTTGAACACAGGGGCACTCAACCATTGTTCCACATCCTCCGGCCCTTCTTGTATTTTATTTAGAGACAGGATCTTACTGAATTGTGCCTCACTAAATTGGTGATTCTAGCCTTGAACTCGAGATCCCCCTGTCTCAGCCTCCTCAACCGCTGGGATTACAGGAGTAAGCCACGCATTCGGGGAGGTCCTGTCTTAAAATAGAAAATAAGTACTGAGGAGGTGGCTCCATGGTTAAGTGCTCCTGGGTTCAATCCCCACTACGGGGGAAAAACAAAAGAAAAGAAGAAAGAAACAGAAAATGCACATCAAAAGCATACAGTCATGGTAGCATATACCTATAATCCCAGCAACTCAGGAGACTGAGGCAGGAGGAGGATCCCAAGTTCAAAGCCAGCCTCAGCAATTTAGTGAGACCCTGTCTCAAAAAGATAAAAAGGCTGGGGATGTGGCCCAGTGCAAAGCACTCCTGGGTTCAGTCCCTGATCACAAAAAAAAAAAAAAAAAAAAAAAAGAAAAAGAAGAAAAAAAAGAAAGAAAGAAAGAAAGAAAGAAAGAAAGAAAGAAAGAAAGAAAAGGAAGAACAGTCATCATGATTAGGAACCATTTGTTTTCCTGGGCTCCCCCAGAGGCCCAGTGGAGGGGAGGCTGTGAACTCCCAGGGGCTGTGTCCCCACATGGCGCTGCTGGAAGTCCTGGGAAGATGGAGACTGACAGCAGGGGAAAGGGCCACACTAAATGCTCGCTTTGCATAGTTGCTGCCCTGCGTGCTGAGACTCTCCATTTTGGCAAGTTCCCAGACAATGCCAAAGGGTAGGTTTAAGGACTCAGCTTTGAGTACTGATACCAATAAATTCTGCCCTGACTTCAGAGGCTGCACTTGTTCTTCTCTACCTCAGAAGGTGGAAAAGCGATGCCCAGCCAGTAAAAATCATACTCAGAATTTTGGTCTTTCCCTGGGGTGCCATCCTCCCCTGGGGTGCTGGGTGGTTGACGGGGAGGCCAGCTCCCATCATTGTGCTGCCTCCACATGTAAAGCGGGCATGCTGGGTGCCACTCTGCTGAAGGCTGATGCTGGTGTTCCGAGCATGTGCAAGGTGTGCAGGGCTAAGTTTCAGTGTTCTGCAGGGCAGGTGCATGCTGGTTTTCCATATTTTCAATCTGGAATAGATTCACCAGGTTGCATGCACTATTGGGAGAAATCTAGGGGCTCCTGAAGATCCGGGGATCAGACTAGCCCATGGGGAAGATGGAGGTGGGACTAAGGCTGTGGCAGTCCAGGGACCTACTTAAGACTCCACACCACACTTGCCAGGTCATACTGTGCGAGCTGAGTAGAGACACACATCTGGGTCTCAAGATGTCAGGCTCCAAGGCCCTTACTGAAGGTGTGAGGACTGAAGCAGAGGTGAAGGACCCACGGTAAGCAGTGCTGCAACTCAGGCTGGGAGGGTGACATTGCTGTGGCTCTGCCTCAGCCTCCTGGGCGTGGGCAGTGGGCCCTGGGGATGCTGCTCAGACACTGTTGTCCTTGTTTTATTTTGTGGTGCTGGGAATCGAACCCAGGGCCATGTGCATGCTAGGCAAGAACTCTACCACTGAGCTACATTCTCACCACCCTAAGACATGGTTGTCCAAGAGCAAATTCAAACAGGGAAACTCAGTTCCAAACCTTCCTCCTTGTTAAGTGTCACAACTGATCCTTGATGCTCCTCATAGAATAAGGAGGACCCTGGTCCCTCTTCTGCACTGGAGGGTTTGTCTCAACCTAGCAAGATCTCCAAGAGGAAGTAGCCTAATGAAGCCTGCCTGGGTCTGAGGAGTGTGTTGAGGGGAGGGAGGGCGCCTGCTCCTGAGCTGGACGGGAGCCTGGAGTCCCAGCACTTCCGAGGCTGAGGCAGGAGGATCACTTATGCTCAGGAGTTCAAGGCCAGCCTGGGCAACACAGGGAGATCCTGCAAGCCCGAAAGGGGGGCTACTGCTCTCTACCACCCAGTGCACATGGTGCCAGCTGGCTTCTTTTTTCTGCAACTGATGTGTAGCTGCTAGCATGTCCAGAATTTCCTATTTAAAGACAAGTTGAAGTTTTGTGAAATGCAGATTGGTGAACCAGGGCCTTAATATGAGTAAGTGATCAATACCATACAGAATACTGTGGGGTACAGAAGAATAAAAACAAAATAGAAATAATGCAGGTGCAAGTGAAGATCAGTAGGGCCATTCTCTGAGCTGCATACCTTGAGAAGTTCACATGGAGGCATATGGATGAAGAACTAGAAATACATATTCAGAATTTGCTCATATGGTACTGGTTGTGGGGTGGCTATGCTAGGATCAGTGCATACCATTTTCACTTCATATAGAAGGCTGAAGTATCTCTCAGTTAAAGCATCTCTCCAGTAATGCTATATAGAAGGAACACACCTGGTACTATCGTCAAGATTCTGCAACCCTGATTGGGCTGATCCAAGCAAGTTGCCTCCCTATTGCAAATGCTGCTTTAATAAAGCTGATTTCTGTCTGGGTGGACTATTCTTTATATCGATTTTAAGAAAAACAGAAAAGTCATCTTTTTTTCCAATCATGATTTGGTGGGTCAGTACTAAATGTTGGGAAGGTCTTCTCTGATCTGTAAACTTTGTAATAGAAGAGTCTGTTCAAGTACATTTTACAATTCTAAAGCATTTAATAACATTCCCAGTATACTATTCAATTAAATATTCAATCATAATAAAAACAGTAAGGTAAATAATTGAATTATGTTTTTGGACAACATCATTGTAAAATCCTCTGGAACTCTAAATTTCAAGCAGTTTGTGTCTCTCTGGGGTCCTCTTAAGCATTTTAAAAATATTTTTTTTGCCATGAATCCTCAGTCTTCAGATCATATAATAAGGGAATAATTTCAAAACTGAAAGGAAGAAAGCCAATCAGTCTCTTCAATTCATAAAACACATAATCAGATTACCTCAAGAAGACAAATGTAATGTTACTGAAACAGTGACTTTCTTAAGACAATTTTTTGGATGAACTTAATTCTCTGTTTTTCTGTGCTGCTTTCATTGTATCCCCTCATTATTATGGTTATGGTCTTATTTCTCTCCTTCAGTAAAGAGGGTAGGATATGATGAAGTGTCAGATTCCCATATGGTTCTATGTTTTTCTAGACCTTTTCCTTGTAGATTGTGTTAATAGTATTTGAAGGTTAGTGGTGGAAAACTTAAAGGACTGTGCACTTGTTTTTGTTTTTATTAGTGCATTGCAATTATACATAATCATGGGGCTCATTTTGATATAATCACACATGCATGAAATATAACTTGTTCCATTTCAATCCCTAGTACTTCTTTCTCTCTACTTTTCTCTTCCCCTTTTCTCCTTCTTCTACTCTATTGGTCTTCCTTCTATTTATTTACAATTATTTTTTAACTAAGGCCTTATAGATAGACAAAAAGGTGAAATTCATTGTAGCATATTCATATATGTACAAACATAATTTGGTCAATTTCATTTCACCTTTCCTCCCTTTTCCTGTCATTCTTCCCTCCCTAATCTAATTTCTTACTCTACTGATCTCCCTTCTAATTTCATGGGATCCCTCAACTTTTTATCCTTATTTTTGTCTAGCTTCCCTATCTGAGAGAAAACATTTAACCCTTGACTTTCTGGGTCTGGCTTATTTCACTTAGCAAGATATTCTCCAGTTCCATCCATTTACCAGCAAATAGCACAGTTTTATTCTTCTTTATGGCTAAGTAAAATTCTGTTGTGCATGTACACCATATTTTCTTTGCCCATTCATCCATTGATGGGCACTTGGGTTGGTTTCATGACTTGGCTATTGTGAATTATGCTGCTATAAACATTGATGTGCTGGTATTACTATAGTATGCTTATTTTAGTTTAAGAAATAAAATAAAGAATCAATAAGTGAGGCTGCATCAACTTTAAAAACTTCTGTATGGCAAAGGAGACAATTAAGAGCATGAGGAGAGCCTACAGAATGGAGAGGATTCTTTGCCAGCTGTTTTTCTGACAGAGGATAAATATCCAGAATATGTAAAGAACTCAAAAAATGTAATACCAAAAAAAAACACCCTGAATTAATAACTGGGCAAAAGAACTAAAGACACTTCTCAAATGAAGAAATACAAATGGCCAATAAATATATGAAAAAAAATTGTTCAACATCCTAGCAGTCAGGGAAATAATGAATCAAAACTATGGTGAAATTTCATCTTACTCCAATTAGAATGGCAGTCATCAAGAACATTCAGAACAAAAAATGCTGGCAAGGATGTGGGGCATAAGGTAGAGTCATACATTGTTGGTGGGACTGCAATTTAATACAACCACTCTAAGAAATAGTATGAAGATTCCTCAAAAAACTAGGAATGAAACCACAGTGTGACCTAGCTATGCCACCCACTGGTATGTATCCTAAAGAGGTAAAATCAGAAAATACTATGTACTTGTAATAGACTCCAGAGATCAGCAGGTACTGGTTAATGATGTCACCTCCTCATCCAAAGATGACAGCAGCTATAAGCCTGAGGCAGCCTGTTCTTAGCTTCTCTGAACAAAGATACTTATTCCAAAGTGATAAAAGATCTGATTTCTAGTGATTAATTTTTGTGTTTTTGTAGCTGTTTGCAGGCTTCCCTAACTGTGAGCATCCCCAATGCAGGGACCTTGTCATATTTATCTTTAGATAACCTACAGCACATGACAGAGTGCCTGGCACAGTAAGCATGTCAAGTTCAATTGAATTGAAGGAGGGCAACAAAGTCATTTGCCTTTCAAAATAACTATGACTCTGGGAAGTGTCAAGGCTTTGGTTTCTTCAGAAGGTTTACTGAAGACAAGTGGTATTTCTGAAACCCAGGCTTTCCTCTGGAGTTTTCAACAGAGACTGACTCTGGGCTTTTTGGACTTGCTTTAGAGTCGCCTTCTCACAGCACTAGATTTGGAGGATGTTGGGGAAAATGTATAACTTCTGGAAGGATAGGTAACTTCATTCTGATATAAGAAGCACAACATAGTTGAGTCATTAGTTGTAACATTCTTGCAGCCTTGTGACTCTCTAATGAGAGAAAATAGTAAACTTGGTATAGTGGGTAATGTGAGAACTTTAGTATCTGCCAGAAAGTTGCAAATTCTAGCACTTACCTGTGTGGCTCTAAAAAGAAAGAATATGCTCTTAGGAATATTGATGCTGTATATCATGTACGGAAGTATGAACTGAGCTCACTTAAACCCAAAGGAAATTCACTAACTCAGATATCTTATAAGTCCAGGAGTAGTCCAGCTGTTCAGACCCTATACTCAAGTAGTTTCCCTGAATCTTCTCTTCTGACTTTCTTCATGTGTTGTAAGTTAACTTTCCTCCTGGTATAAAAATGATTGACAGCAGGAATTCAGTGGAAGTGTGGAAACTCCTCTCTCCCACAAGTCTGAATATACCTTTCTTTAAGTCTCATGGACTCTGACTGAAATACTTTCCCATCTCTGAACCAATCACTGAGCCCAAAGGGAGTGTTACAGGCTGTATTGTGTCCCCTGTCAAATTCGTGTGTGAAGTAGTAATCTCCCATGATTACGTGTGGAAATAGGGGTTTTAAAAAAGTAATTAAGTGAAAATGAAGTCATATGGGCAGGCTCTAATTCAGCATGACTGGTGTCCTTATAAGAGATTAGGACAAGTACAGAGGGAGGGTTCTATGAGACACAGGGGAGAAGAAAGTCATCTACAAGCCAAAGAGAGAGACCTCATGAGAAACCAAACCTGCTGACACCTTGATCTTGGACTTCCAGCATCCAGAACTGTGAGGAAATAAATTTCTATTGTGAAGTCGCCCGGCCTGTGACAGCAATAACAACCTGATAAAGGGAAATGGGTATGCTGATTAGTACAAGTCAGTTAGAGTTTAATCCTAGAAATGGGAGTGTGGCCAATATGTACCAACTTCATGGTTAGGAATGAAGAAAGACAAATTTCCCAAAGGAAATTATAGTTTCTGTTTCTAGATAGAGGAAGAATGAATATTGAGAAGCTAAATTCACAGGTGTATTATACACACTCACTACATATTCTTATGAGGAGGATTAAATAAGAAAAAATATCTATCATCTATCTATCTATCATCTATCTATCTATCTATCTATCTATCTATCTATCTATCTATCATCTATCATCTATTGTAAGGTCTGGCTTATATACCCAAGAAAACATTGTGCCACACTTTCCTTCTCTTTTTTTCTTTCTAATGAAAACAGTTTATTTTTTGCTCTATAATTGCAGGAACTGGTTTTATCAGAGACCAGAACTTTCTAATTTCTCAGTATAAAGCCTGTGATTTTCCTCCATTTATATGTACTTTTTCCTTCCCAGTGAAGAAGAACATCTTTGTACATTTTTGCAAGATTCCTTCATATTTTGTTGGCATGTAGAAGTTTCTAGAAAATGAAATGTTCAGGAGGTACATTTTAGTCTCAGGGTGGAAGAGATTGAAAATCAGCAGGAATCCACAAGAATGACTTGTCTGCTGGGGGCGAGTGAAATAAGCACATGAGGAAGTTGTAGGAGCTGTGTAGGCTGCATGGTTGTTCGCTAATTAAGCAAGTGCCAGTGCAGTGAGAAACATGCTCTTCTATGATTTCATTAAGCAGTGGGATTGGCAAACATAGAGGTGGAGTCAGAAGATTCAAGTCCTGATTCTGCCACCAAAACTGAGAGGTCTTGCTTGTAGGTCTACATGGATCTGCAGTGTCTTCACCTGCTATCTACCTCACTGTGTGTTCTATATAGTTTCTGTTTATCCTTCAACCAGCTCTTCACTCTCTGAACCCTGCTTTCAATCTGGGAAGGCTGGCCTGTAGGTTCCTGGCCCCTGGTTAGGCTTAGCCAAAGGAAGCACTGGCAGAAGAGCAGAGGGATGGGGAGGGCCAGCAAAGGGGCTTCTCTAGCTCCTGCTCTTCATCACTAGTCTTCATCACATATCCTGTCAGATATTACACAATCTTCTACCTCTGGGTTCCTACAACCACTTCCTCCTCTGCTTCCTTCAGACCTAGGGGTGGGAAGGACACCGCAGTGTTACCAGTCCTGCCTGTGGGACTGCACTATTTCTTGTGATTTCCTTCTACCCAGCCCACATGCTTCCAGGAGTTTCATTACTAAACTACCTTAAAATACTCCACTGGCAGTATCATCCTTTTCTTCTAGGGGCCCTGGCACTTAATGTTGATCGACGACTATTTGAGTAATGTATCACAGCTTATACACCTTTTAAAGATATTCTTATCTCAAGATATTTTAATTTTTAATGTACATAGTGATCAAGTGCATAGGTTCCAGGTTCCTAGAAATGTGATCTTGTTGCATGAATTTTCTGTCTGAAGTTCTTTTATTAATAAATTGGGGATGATATTATAATCTGTCCTATAGATACATTGGTTGTCTTAGGCTATCCCAGGACATATAATGAATATAATGTACTTGGCAAAGCTCCTGGCTCATATTATTGTTCAACAAATGTTACTGATTTGATTCTGGGCCTGAGATGATATTTGTCCATTCGTACTGCTTGAATACTGCCAGAGGTTGGATTAATTGGAAGCAGACACTGAGATAGAGTTTGGTGTGCAAAATGTTCATTAGGAATTGACAACTGGTAAGTAAAAGAAAATAGGACTAGACAGGAAGAAACTAACTTGAAGGTTCAGTCTACACAGTGGTGAGCTATGGATTGAGTACTGCCCACTGGAGTGCTCCACATGGAGCCCAAATGGACCAGCCTTTATTTCCTTCCTAAACTCAGTCACCAGATGTTGACAGCACTTGAAAGTTCATGACCTCAGGCACCTGCATCTGAAGCTAATGCTGGAGGCGTTAATGACTGGAGATCATCTGACAAGGGACCTCCAGCCAGGCAGGAAGTCCTTCCTTGAGGGAGAAGGTATGCCATGCAGCTCTGTCTATCATAGTGCTGTTCAGATTCATGCATGCATATTCAGGGAACAGATTTCCAGTATTTAGGTGGGCTTCCCTTCCTGTTATGGTCTGGATCTGAAATGTCTTCAAAGGCTCCTAGTTGAGGGTTGGTCCTCAGTGCAGTAATGTTCAGGGATAGGGATATAGGGAAGTGATTGCATCATGAGGCTCTGAACTTATCAGTGAATAAATCTATTATAGATTCATGGTTGGCTGGTCTATTGGGAGGTAGTAGAAATTGTAGGAAGTAGGGAATGGGTCCCTGGAGTTCTGCCCTTGGAGACTTGCCTATAATCCCTAATATTTCTCACTCTGATTCCTGGCCATCATGAGGTGAGCTACTTTCCTCCACCATGCCCTTCTACCATGATGTATGGTCTCATCTTAGGCCCAGAATCAATGGAGCCAACTGTCTTTGGACTGAAACCTCTGAAATCATGAACCAAAATGAATATTTCCTCCTTTTCAGTTTTATCAAATGGTTTGCCACAGTGACAGAAAGTGACAGAAAGCTAACTAATGAACTTCCTGAGGAGAAGTTGGAAGAGGGAGGTAGTGATATGAATTATAGTCCATGCTGCTGCCTTTGGTCTCAGAGCCACAACTGGTACTCATCTTTCTTCTACACTGTCCAGTATAGGTTGCCCTCACCTCAGTTATTGCCTTTGCTTCAATGGATTACATATTAATTTGGCCCAACTATCATGCTCAAAGGACCTAAGTAAGTACCTAGTCACTATAACTTTTATAGACTAAGGTTGCTGAGTTTGTCCTTTTATAGTGAAGTTGGGCAATATTTTACCCTTTTTGTAAACTAAAATCTCTAATAATGTAGAACCCATGGTTTGGGAATAGGAAGAACAAAGATTTTCAGTGGGTGACAGAGTGGTAGAGAATAGGCCACTACTGCCTTTCCAGCATTGATTCCCACACATGTGTCTTTGACACAGTGCTTTGTAGAAGTCTTTGAGTCAATTCATATGCTACACTCTGAAGACACCTCATCATTGCAGATTGTGCTCTGGGGGCTGGTGCTTTATGCCTTTAGAAGGCCAGTCTAATGCTCTGTCAGGATGGGGTGTTGTGGTTTCTGATAGTACCAATGTATCCCTTGGTCTTGGGCCCACTCCTGCACTGCTTTTGTTCAAAGTAAGCATCCTGATCTGATTTGATTATTTGTGGTATCCCATGCCAGTGAATCAAGTACTACTTAGCTGGGCAGTAATGGTGATGGGACCCTATGGATTGGAAATGCAAACTTGAACTCATGAAATAGGTGTCTACTTCAGTAAGAAAGAAACATTTATGTTTCCATAATGAAAAGGTCCAATGCGTGCAGCTGGCCACCAAATAGCCAGTTTGTGTTCCCAAAGAATGGTGCCATGTTGGGGGCTCAGTGATGGTCTCTGTCTCTGGCATTGTAGATATGTTGTAAGAATAGTTAAATCAATCTTGATACATGTTGTTGAGATATACACACTTAGTCCATGTGCCATTGTGCCAACCCTGCAGTGGCCAATGACAGAGACTGGCTGATGTTAATTAACTGGCTAAATAAATCATCTGTATTGGTTTTGTTAACAAACAAGAACATCTTATGCTTCATGTTCACTCCATATGTCTATCCACATGACTGAATCCTAGCCTCCTTCTCTTGATTCTTTAATTTTTTCCCTTCCAGACCTTTGATCAGCCATATAGGCCATTTAGTACTGTGCAGGAGTTCATATATTTTCTAAGCTTGGGTCTTTTCTCTTTCCAACAGAGGAAGTGGATGACCAGGTGCACTTCCCAGGGCTCTTCCCATTGGAAGGGTTTTCTATTCTTTCTGTCATTTAAAGCTATGCCTTAAGGCAGTGCAGCTGCATTCACATACAGAGCCAATTTATCTGTAAGCCAAACTCAGTTTTGTTTTTTTTTCATCTTCCTTCAGCTGGATCATAAGGGATCCCTCACATAGATGTAGATGGGAGACCAAAGAGATAAGCTTACCTAATAATGATAGGCATAAGGGGGTCTGAGCTACCTCCATGTTCATGCTTCATCCCAAATATATTGCTTCCAGTATATCCATTGTTGTTGAGCCCATCAGATTTTACAATTTGGTGCATCTGACAGAACCCAATTCATGATGGGCACTTCTGGTTTCAAGGTCATTTTGTGGCTCTTGCACAGGCATTCTCTCCCTCCTATGGTCTAGCAGTATGCCAGGGGGTATTTTTCAGAAGGCCTTTGTTGCTGATAGTATAACCTTGTTCTAGAACTCCAGGTGCCTGTGATGAGATTTTGAGATTCTCTCAATGGGGCTTGTTATAAGTTCCATATGACATCTTTTTACAGAACTTATAACTGCAACACTGCAGTCACCACCAATTTGTATGTTCCATTCCATGTGTTAGGGTTTTAGTTTTTCCCCCAAATAACACCATGACGTTGGTTTAACTTTCCTATCTTGGTTGGACATATAACCACATAGGTTCAACCTTGTCTGATCAGGTTTGGTCTTTGACATTCTTGGATATGTGTCTGCATCCAAAGTGGCTTCCATTTTTCATACCTTGCTTTGTATTGATTGAAATTGATATTCATTGATTTTTTGGCCTACTCTTGAATGTTCATTATCTTTCTGTAGCACCCCAGTGGTGCTTTGCAGAGGTCATCAGTACCTTTGTTCTGATAGCTTTTATTCCTCCACGTCTCAAGTGCTTGAGACAGTGCACCCACTGGTGCCTTCCTTGCACTGGTTCACTTTCCCATTTTGCCTGCAGTGAAAGTAACAGTTGAATGATCAGCTTGTGCAAGAGCTATCTATATACCTGTTACCCCTTAGTGATGAGGAACTCAATTGCTAGAGGTGAATGAGCCAGCCCCCAAACCCCCATCTTGCCCTGCTTCCTCAGACCACTTCCAGTAATAACATACAATTGGGTTCTTTAGCATTTTGGACGTACAATACCCATTGTGGCTCAATACCTATACAGGAAAGGGGTTGAGGAGAAAAGGATTGAATAGAAAAGGAAGTGAAGTGCACTGCAGGCTTGATAAAGCCTAACTTGAACTGGGAGAGAGTAAAAATTGCATATTGGAGTGTTCCACTTTAAAAAGATGACTGAGCCTTTAGGCCCCTGCCATTTTCAGTCACCTGGTAGAGCCTTCAATGGGAATGGTGAGACCTTGGACAAGTTAGCTCTCGGTAGCTGAGGCAAACTCTGCAAAGGCTGAAAACTGGAGGCTGCTTGTTTACTGCAGCTAAGCAGCAAATCCTTCCTTGAAGGAGGATCTGAGCAAAATGTCTCCATTTCTACTGCATATGGTGCTACTCAGGAATTGCCTTTATATAAAGCAATATCAAAGAGAATTGCAAGATCACTTCCTCATGAGTACAACTCATGATATCACCGGAGAGTTGTCCTAATCTTCTCCTGTGATGGAGTTAATTGCCAGCCTGTGATAGAATGACTTAAATCACTATTTCCCCTGAGGTGTTTCCCCATCATCATTAGTTGCATGAGAAACTCTGAGCAAAAAGGATGCATAGGTCAAGTTGGTGTGGGAAGCACTACATGCTACTCGTTCACAGTAAGGAGCTTTGAAAAGTCGTACATTAAAGATAACTGTTTAGTTTGTTTTAGTCAGTGTTTCTAGAACTTATTTGATTATGAGAACTACCTTCCCCTTTTATTGGTAACATCTGTCAATAACCTATGAAAATAGAATCTGAGGGAACACACTTAGGGCAATCCTGGGCCACAGCAATCCCAGTGTGGGGCCCCAAGGAATCAAATCACCTCTATGTTAAAGAATCCCCATGTTCATTGGCAGATGAGTTTACATAAATAAAATGTGTTATATACAAAACCAATATTATTTAGTCCTAAAAAAAATAAATCCTGCCATTTGCAACAACATGGATGAGCCTAGAGGACATTATCTAAGTGAAATAAGCCAGGCACAGAGAACAAATATTACTTATTTTCACTTAGAGAAATCTAAAATAGTCAAACTCATAGAAGCAGAGAATAGAATCGTGGTTTTCAAGGGACAAATGAGGAGTTGTTCAATTGGTATAAAGTTACAGTTACACAAGATGAATTAGTTCTAGAGATCTCCTGTATCACATCATGCCAGTAGACCACAATATGCATTCTGCCCTCCAAAATGAGAGTAAATCTCATGTAAATAATATTAACAACACACACTCAAAAGATACCAGGGGACTTTTGAGATGATGACTATGTCAATTACCTTGATGTCATGGTTTTACAGGCATATATATGTGTCCAAACTTATCAAATTATGCTTATTAAATATGTGCAATCACATATTTAATACATCAATTGCATATTTAATACATCACAATTAAATACATCAATTGCACTCAGTAAAACTTTTTAAAATATCATTACTGTTTTACAGTGGTAAGAATAAGCTTCATCCATCAATCTTGACCCAGAACTGACTGGAAGGTCCCTAGAAGTGTAAGAGGTTTGAAATAGGAAAATAGTGATTTTTGAGGAAGTTGCACTGCCCCTCAAAGAGAAGAAATGAAGTGTTTATGTAGACAATTCCTAAGGATAGGAGGAGGGTGGCAAATGGCAGCAGTCAGAGCCTATAGAATAGATGTTCTGTTTTTAATACTTGGATGCAGAGGCTAGGAGCCATTCTGTAGAGAGCAGACGGGCTTCCCTGTGAAAGGCAGATGGCAAGTGGGTCCTGTGGTCAAGAGTCAGACACATGGGAAGACTTCCAGGCCAAATGAATGCATTGGCCTCTAGCTTTTCCAGCTGTTGCCTTTGGTCTGTTCACATAAACAAATCTAACATCAGTTTAGAGAAACATTTGTATCGGTAAGTACCATGAATGGAGGGTGTACTTGGAATTCTTAGTGCATTACATCACTTTTGAAAATCATGGCAGCACCTGTTTGCACAGTATTTTCTGATTTAACTAACTTACACAAAAAATGTGTAGAGAATTAATTGCGAAGGAATAACTTAAAATTTATAATAATAATATTTTCAATAGTAATATTTTTCCATAAATCGTCACTTTTATACACAACAAACATGGAGTCCACAAACATTAAATTTATAAACATCTAATTACAGTAAGGCAAAAGTACCTCTCAAATGCTGCTGGGAAGAAAAAAAGATTGGAATATTTGGAAAAAGTAATAATGTTAAAAAGGTCACAGAGAAAAGCCAATGGTAGCCCCAAACTGAGAAAAGAAAACACACCTATTTTCTTCTTTCTCCAACAACATTTTATTCCTTTTAAGATTATTCATGTTACTGTTCAGGCTTTTTAGGAAATTCATTTATATTATTTTCTTAATGGACAAGAATTTTTATTGTATGAAATTAAACAAATGGAAAAACCAAGTTGTCCTGGTTGCTCCTTATCCAGCTACAGTTGGGTTTACAAAGAATTGTAAAGACTCTTTAGTCTTTTCTTGATGTTGTGGTTTGGGTATGAGATACCCCCCAAAACTCCTGGGCTAGTAAAGGAATAGTCAGAGATGAAATGGTTGCATTGTGAGAGCTTTGACCTAGTCAGTCCATCCTAGTTTGAAGGGACTGGGTGGTAACTGTAGGCAGGTGAGAAGTGGCTGGAGGAGGAGGGTCACTGGGGGTGTGCCCTGGAAGGATTCATGCTCCCTGCAGCCCCTTCCTTCTCTCTGATTTTTGGCTGCCATGAATGGAGCAGAGCTCCTCCGCTATACCTTTTTGCCATGCTATTTTGCCTTTTGCTCCGATCATTGGAGTTGACCCACCATGGACCAATCCTCTGGAACCGTAAGCCACAATAAACTTTTACTCCTTTAACTTGTTCTTGTCAGGTACTTTGGTCACAGTGATAAAAAAAAAAAAAACTGACAAAAACATTGATAATTCGCAGTGGTTGGCCAGTAGCATGTCACATAAGATTGACATACCTCCATCTCTCTTTCTATAATGTAACTTTAAAGTGCCTATATTTCTTAGCTCCTACTGCATCTCTCTAGGACCACGTAATTGCATTTTAACATTGGAACATGGTCAGAAGCCTTGCATGCCACCTCCAGGCTTGGTGCACAAATACCTTCCCTGTAGGATGCTGAGGATCCAGCAGAGGATTCTGAGGCTGCCGGGGATGGGGAGCTGCTTGGAAGGCCAGCCACTGACCAGGAATGTGAACATTGCATTTTGCTTGAGTACTTACATTTTGTTAAGCTTCTGAAGTTTGGAGTGTGTTTGTTATAGCAACCAGCATTTCTTATTACCTAATATAAAAAAAGCTATCATGGGCTGTGAATAAAAAAAGAAAAAAAATATAAAACCAAGGAGGTGAATAAAGACTAAAAGGAAAAAATCTTTCTTTAACTAACTAGAAAGAATCTATTGAAAAGGTTTTCTTCACTTATTGGTTTCCCACTAAATTAATCACATTAATCCCTATGGCTTACAGCAAGTACACTCAAGCTCAGAGAGGGGCATTGATTTTCAGTAGCACGGTAGTAAATGGTGGAATTGGGACTTGCTATTTGACAAGAAAGTCAGTACATATTTTGTCTGTTCCTATTATACCATGAGCCAGTAAATTTTGCCTATTTTGTTATACCAAGAGCTTTGAAATACCAACATGAAATGAATATCAGGGAGATAGTGATCAGAACAAAGAGCTAGGGGCCAAATCCAAACACACCGTGACCAGGACCTTAGATATGGCATTTCACCTCTCAGGTTTCTCATCAGGAAAATTTAGATGTTGGTTTTAGAAATGGTTTGCAAAATGCATTTCATAAACCTCCACGATTTCAGAGAATCCTAGGACAGAAATGGAAGGGGAAAGCCACACATCTTGTACTCTGGGCCATGCATACTTTTCAATCAGGGCAGCTACGCTTACCTTTTTGTACCTACTAGAATTAGGACTCATTGATTTTAGAGTGGAGGAGTTCCCCTGACAGGGAGGTTTATATACAATAAAATGTCATTTTCAAAATTTAACTACTAATGTAATTTTGAAAGTTGGAAGCTAGATGTCAACTCCACGCTTGCAGGATTCTAAGCAGAACATAGAGATGCTGCTGAAGGAATTGCTTGACTTAGCTCTTTGGTTATTAGGTTTTGTCCAAGACATTCTCAAGTCTGACAACTATACCTCATTTCACGGACTTCTTTTTTAGCTGTGCTCTTTTGAAATGTCACTTTCCATGATGACCTACATAGAAGACATTTCTATTATGCAAAAAACCTCCACTCTGAATGACATCACCACTTTGCTTCACCTTTCCTGCCCTCTTTGATTTCACTCCCAGCCGTTTGCAAACATAATTTGAAATGAATATTGCCTCTTTCATCAAGACTGGAATTTGAGGCTTTGCTTGAAATCACCTCAGCCTATTCTCTGGGCCAGGGGTGAAGGATGACAGAGCATGCTAAAATGTTGGCTTCCTTCATTGCTCTTGAGCCCCTACTGGCTCACATTTCCTAGCTGCCCAAACCACCAAAGCCTCAAACTTCTGTGGCCTCCTGTTGCATTTCCTTTCATCAAATTTAAATTTATCTTGTCAGACCTGAAAATGACAAAAACCAAATATTAGCCTCTATGTGGCTGTCCATTGCCAGGTCTACTTTTAATTGATGGTTGGGGCAGCCAGAGTCTCCTATCTTTGAGGCTAAGGAGGGGTCTTTTGGGAGGAGCAGAGGTTGCATGAGTTATCTTTCAGAGGGTTCCCAGGATTTAGGGCATCTGTAATGTGAATCAGACACCAATGATCTATCTGCTGTTATTGGAAATTCTTAGCTTGTATTTGGAGTCCTTGGAAGAGGCTTAGCATCATTTTAAGAACAAGGAATGGGATTAATCATGTAATATGAACTCTAAGAGTTCTTTGAGGAGCATCTTATTAGAGGGATTCTTAGTCATGGCTCAGTAGAAAAGGAGGATTTCAGACCTTTAATCTAGGTGTCTTGTTACAAGAAAGTTCCACATCAACTCAATTTGGGGAAGTATTATCAGAAATGCGAGAAGTTAATACCTCTGTCACCCAAACCCTAAAAGATGAAGATCTGAAGCCCAAATAGGTAGTAGTATCAGAAACAGGTGGTTCTGGTCCTTGATTCTGCCATGAGTAAAACAATCAATGACTACAGTAGCAGCTGTATTATATATCTGATTTAAGTGCCAAAAATCTCAGAAAGGCAGAAAATTTTTTTGGATCTTCTAAGAATACTTCAGAAAGGCCATTTGGTGGTTATGACCTTCCTGATATTCGGTACTGGAGATGTGACTATAACCAGGACTCTCTCTGGCCATCTTTTGCTTTGCCTTTCCCTCAGAGCCAGTTTCTACTCCATAAAGAGGTATTGATGAATGGTAGATAGCAATGGGGCAACAGAACTCTGAACTTAATTCTTATGTCTTGTTTTGCAAAGATAAAGGATTTTCTTCTTCAATCTTGAGTTTAACAAATCTTGGAGAAGGCATCTGGTTTTCATGACTTGAGTCACATGTCTGCACTTGAACTGTGTCGAAGACTGGCCCACGCTGAGTTATGTGAAAGGCTTTATGTTTGGGACAGGGCAGTGCTAAGTGGCCTGCATGCTCTGATGGCCTGCTTCTACTAGAATCACTTGGAGTGAAGAACCCTTTGTTAGACCCCTAGGGGTGAATCACAAAGTAGGCTTTTAGATCTGCCATTACACAGAAATTGACTCTCCTTTTGACAGATAGCTCTTGACCTACTACTAGAAACTGAGTGTTTGACCATGAGCCACCAAGTTATAATGTGGCCTGAGCCACATCATGAACTGGATGTTATTTTCTCTACCAAGCAATAACCTTGGGTATCCACAGATATTCTATTACTAAGTGAAAGTGAGTTGTATTTTATTGGGCCCAAGCAGACCCTGAAGACACAAATAAGTTACATAACAAAGTGGCCCAAGTATTCATAGCCCATATTCTTGCTACACTGCCTTCGCTCTTCCAGCCTGTGTCTGTGGCCTCATGGATAGTTTTCTACTATCAGTTGACAGATGAAGGAAGATTCAACCTGGTTTACAGATGGATCTATAGGATATGCTGTCACCACCTGGAAGTGGGCAGTTACAGCTGCATCTCCTTTGTGAGACATCCCTGAAGCACAGTGGTGAAACATCCTCAACAATTAGTACTTTGAGCGGCATATTTGTTAATATATTTTTCTTGGTAGAAGAAATAGCCAGGTGTGTGATTATACACCAATTCATGTGCTATAGCTAATAGTTTGGGTGGATGATCAGGGATTTGGAAGGAATGTGGTTGCAAAACTCCTGACATGATTTAGAGAAGAGGTATATGGATAGACACCCATGGATGAGTGCAAAATGTGAAAATCCTGTGTCCTATGACAATGTTCATCAAAGGGTGATTTTAATAATCGAGAGGATAGGATGACCTGTTCTGTGGATACCAGTCAACCTTTATTTCCCAGACACCCTGTGCCAAAGGGCTCATGAGGAAAGTGACCATGGCTGTGGAGGACAGGATGGAGGTTATGCGTGGGTTCAGCAAAGAGGACTTCCATCCACCAAGACCAACCTGAGTAGCCAAACTAACAGCAATAAAGATCAACAATTAGCCCCCCATATGATATCTTTCCCCTGTGTGATTAGCTAGCCAATTCCTTATAGTATAAGGAATTCCGTCATATATGTCTATCTTCAATTAGTTTGGTTTCTATGGAGAACTCTCAATAATATATAGGACAGGAATGGATGAAGTTATTCAGGACAAACAAAACAATAAACATCTAATTCAGTGAGAATGTCTAGATTCCGTTTTTAAAGACAGAAGAAAATGAAGATTTTGTCCAGAGGGTAGAAGCTATCGTCATTGATGGTGTCTTTTGGGTTGTTTCATATTCTTGAGCCAAAGTCTAAGGAGAACAAAAAACATTATACCCTAGAACAAAATAGGCAAACAGAGTCAGAAAAGATTAATTTTATTGAAAGTTATAATTCATAATGGATTATTGAATAGTATCTAGTACATTGCAAACTTTAAGGGTTAGTTATCATAGGATTATTGAGCCAAGAAAAAAGTAAGGATTTTCTGATTAAAATCCATATAGCTTTTTAAATTTGAGGTTAAAATTATATAACATAGAATTAGCCATTTTAAAGTGAACAATTCAGTACCTTTTAGTACATTTATAATATTATACAACTACCACCTGAATCTTTGGAAAATATTTTGGAATAGTTTTGAACATAATTTCATCAACCCCAAATAAAATTCCATACCAATTAAGCAATCATTTACCATGCCCCTTGACCTTCAGCCCTTAGCCACCACCAATCTGCTTTCCATTTCTACATATTTACCTATTCTGGATCTTTCACATAATTGCAGTCTTAAAAAAATATGATCTTCTGTGTCCACCTTCTTTCACATGGAATATTTTCTAGGTTCATTCATGTGGTAGCATGAATCAGAACATCATTATTTTCTTAAGGCTAAATAATATTCCAACTTGTAGATATACTATATTTAAAAACATATTCCTCTATTGGTGAACACTCTGGTGTTCACTATTATGAATAGTGCTGCTATGAACAATTATGTACAGGTACTTGTTTAGTTGTTTTTTTAGATTTATTTATTTATTTATTTATTTATTTATTTATTTAATTTTGATTCATTGAACACAAATGGAGTAAAGCTATTGTTTTTCTGGTTGTACACAAAGTAGAGTCACACCATCTGTGCGTTCATACATGTACACAGGGCAATGATGTCTGTCACACATTCTATTATTATTACCCCCTCACCCTGACCTAGGAATGGAATTGCTATGTTCTATGTTTAAAATTTTGAGGAAGTGATAACTATTTTCCACAGTGACCACACCATTTTATAGTACCAACAGCAAAGTACAAGAGTTCCAATTTTTCCATACTCATCAACTTTTTTTTTTATTTTTCATCTTTTCAGGCCAGCTCTTCTAGTGGGTGTGAGCTAGTATCTCATTGTGGTATTGATTTACATTTCCTGGACAATTAATATTTATGAACATTGTTTCAAATGCTTTATGACCATTTCTCTATCTTCTTTGGTGAAACATCTCTTAAATAATTTTCCCAATTTTTTATTGTGTTGTATTTTTATTATTGAATTGTAAGAATTCTTTAGATATTATGGATATTAGTTCCCTTATCAGATACAATTTGCAAATAAATTCTCCTATACTGTAGGTTGTCTTTTAACTTTTTTGATGATGTCCTTCCATAAAAAAAAGTTTGAAATTTTGATGAAGTCAAGATTACATTTTTAAAAAATCTTATTGCTTGTGTCTTTGGTATCATGGGTAAGAAATTATTGTCAGATTCAGCAAAGTAGCAGGATACAAGATCAATGTGCATAATTTAATTGCTTTTCTATACACCAATAATGAATATGTTGACAAAGAAATTAGGAAAATAGCCCATTTAAAATAAACCAAAAATAATTACTTGGGAATAAATATAACCAAGGTGGGGAAAAACCTCTATAATGAAAATTATAAGACACTGAAAAAAGAAATTGAAGTAGACCTTAGAATATGGAAAGACCCCCCACCCCCCACATGTTCTTGAATAGGCAGAATCAATATTATCAAAATGGTCATACAACCAAAAGCTTTTTACAGATTCAATGAAATCCCTATCCAAATATCAATGAAATTCTTCAAAGAATTAGACAAAACAGTCTTAAAGTTCATTTGGAAGAAAAAGAGACACAGAATAGCCAAAGCAATCCTGAGCAAGAAGAGCAATACTGGAGGCATCATAATACTGGACCTCCAATTTTACTATAGCAATAGTAACAATAGCAGCATAGTATTGTCATCAAAATAGACCTGAAGACCAATGGAATAGAACAGAAGAAAAAGAGACAAATTCACATCTGATAGTGGACAAAAGAACCAAAAGCATACATTGGAGAAAAAATAGCCTTTTGAACAAACGATGCTTGAAAAACTGGATATCCATATATAGAAGAATGAAATTGGATTGATGTCTTTCACCCTGCACAAGTCAATTCCAAGTGATGAAAGACCTAGGTATTAGACCAGAAACTTTGCAACTGCAAAAAGAAAATGGGCTCAATAATCCAACATATAGGTACAGGCACAAGAAGTCATTCCTTAACAAGACCCCTAAAGTGTAAGAAATAATACCAAGAATTCATAAATGGGATAGCATCAAATTGAAAAGCTTCCACATAGCAAAGGAAACAAGAGTGTGATGAGACCCTACAGAGTAGGAAAAGATCTTTGTAAGCTGCTCCTCTGACAGGGGGTTAATATCCAGAATATATAAAGAATTCAAAACCTTAACACCAAAAAAAAGCTCAATTAATAAATTGTCAAAAGAACTAAACAGATATTTCTCAAAAAAAGATATACAAAAGGCTCACAAATATATGTAAGAATGTTCAACATCTCTAGCAATTAGGTAAATGCAAATCAAAACTACATTGAGATTTCATCTCATTCCAGTCAGAAAGGCAATCATCCAGAATATAAATGCTAATAAATGCTGGCAAAAATGGATCGGAAAATGTACACTCATACATTGTTGGTAGAACTGCAGATTCCTCAAAAAAAACCAAACCAAACAAACAAATTATGAATTGAACTACAATATGACCTGGTATCCCACTCTTTGGCATTTATCCGTATACTATAGCAATATAGTCACTTCAATGTTTATGGTGGCCAAACTAACAATAGCCAAATTATGGAACCAGCCCAGGTGCATATCAACAGATGAATGGATAAAGCCCATGTATTATTAGCACATGTATTATAAAGAAGAATCCTTTGCATATGTGATTCTACAGCATGTACAATCAGAAAAATGAGAAATTACACTCCATTTATGTATGATTTATCAGAATGCATAAATGCATTCTACTGTCATGTATAATTAATTAGCACAAATAAGAAAATTTTTTAAAAAGAAGAATGAAATTATGGCATTAACATAAATGGATGAAACTGGAGAACATCATGCTAAATGAAATAAGATAGTAGAAATCCAGCAGCTCAGGAGACTGAGGCAGGAGGATCACAAGTTCAAAGCTGGCCTTAGCAACTTAACAAGGTCCTAAGTTACTTAGTGGAACCCTGTCTCAAAATAAAAAATTTAAAAGAAGGACTGTGGATGTTTGACTCAGTGGTTAACTACCCCTGGGTTCAATCCCTGGTACAAAAAAATAAATACATAAAAGAAAGAAAGAAAGAAAGAAAGAAAGAAAGAAAGAAAGCAAGCAAGCAAACAGAAAGTCAAGGGTCAAATTTTTCTTTCATATGTGGAAGCTAAACCAAAATAAGAAAAACAAAGGTGGGGGAAATCCCATAAATATAGAAATGAGAAAGAGGAAGATAGGCAGGGGTTTATTGGGGAGGGAGGGAGGAAGGACTGGAAAAGAGAGGATCAGAGGAATGAAATTGACAATCTGTATATATACAATCTGTATATATATACAGATTATATACAATATACAATATACAATATATATGCATACAATATATATGACAATACAACATATACAATATATGACAATCTATATGTTTTTATATATATACATATATATATATAGTGAATTTCACCTTCATTTGTATCTATAAAGCACTAAAAATTACAAATAAATAGAAGGAAGACCAGTAGAGTAGATGAAGGACAGGTTTACAAATACCTTCCTGGTTTTTTTTCAATGGGAACTAAGTACTTAAAACAGATGTTATCCTTACTTTATCTTCAGTGAGATCTCATTTAGGTAGAAGTCAACACGTTTTGTGATGTTTTTAGGGGGACTGTTGTAAAAGAAAAGAAACTTGTAGCTCTGTACTCTAGGCTTCTGAAAAAAAAAATGCAGCCACAGGATGAGTTGGAAAGACAATCAAACTGTGGTTAGCAGACTCTTTAGATCCTTTTAGAATAGGTTATATGCCTGATTAGGTTTGTGATTGAAGATGCCACTGGAGAAAAAAGGCTCCATTTGGCATCAAGTGTGCATGGCTTGTTATGCCACATGCTAGATATTTTTTGATAAAGGCGAGAGATGCCACTTCTTGGACTTGCCATGAAAACCCTATTTTTAAAAATAGGTCCTTGGCAAGGTATCAAACACCTGCGTTCTTCTTAAATGGAGCTGCTTCTTGGGAGTTCCTACTTAGCAACTCAGAATGGACAGCCTGAGAAACCATATCGCCTTTATCTACATGACAGCTCCGATCCACTCTATTACTAATGGAAGCAATTGTGTTTCATTTTAAAAGGACAGAGTGGATAGAAATGGAGTAAAATATCTTCATATCACATCCAACTCATAATTTATGTCTCTCAAATCATTGTATGTTGGAGGAAGAAAGGGCAGGGAAAAAATGCCAACACATGAGACTGAACTATTGAGGTTAAGATTTCCATGGCACTGTTGAACAAAATAAGTGCCTATGTATTGATTCCCCTCTGTGAGCACTGTGACCATTAATTTGCCTCATGATATGAGGATGCTAAGGGCTAAGTAGGTATGGGTATATTTGGACAAGCCCTTGAAACATCCCTAGGTGATGATGTTGGAGACAAAGCCATGCTTGTAAGTGGAGCCAGCTTGCTCTGGAGTGGTTCCAACTCAGAAGCCACAGGCTTCATGCCTGCTGCTTGACCAAATGCTCTTCCATCAGCTGCCCAGTGCATTAGTCCATCCCTTGATTTTATTTCTCTCATTTAAGTCTTTGATTACCTCTAAAATGAAAATACAGATAGCCTGAATTACTTAGACTCATTTATGTATTGGTGTGAATGAGCATTTGAATCTCAGGATTCTGATGTTTTGATAACTGGTTCTGATTTTGGAAGTACAGTGCACAGGTTGAAGAGGGGCATTCCTCAGTCCAGTGAGGCCTGGATTGAGGGAAAGCTACTCTCTTCCTTTGCCTCAGTTTTTCAGAACTATAACTGACTTGCACTTGTTGCTAAAAGGCAGGATTCCATCTTGCTGATCAATCATTGGGAGAGTGTGGGGGAAGACCACAGAGTTTAAGTTGGAACATCTCTCAGTTACCAGCTGTACAATTTTAGAGGAGTCATTTGATCTGTCCAAGCATCTATCTCCACAGCTGTAACATAGCTAATACTTCTCTCTTACACTGATGTGAGGATTAAATGAGCCAACACATAAAGCACTATATAAATGTATTTCTATTATTATCTGAGATATTTAAACATTAGAGGTGAAGTGTAAAATCTTGCAATCCACTCATTAGCTCTGTCAGTGGAGAGAAGAAGGGATTAAATTTGGCAGGTACTAAGCTTCAAGTCTGATTTAAGTTCTTTCCTCCCACTCTTGTGTTTGCAAAGAGTTTTCTTCCATTGTTGAGAGTCACCGGAGCTTGGGCCATTTACTTGTGTTGACAAGTCATTAAAGAAAGTCACGAGCACCTGGCTCTGAAATCTAGGCGCCCAGCAGAAGCTGCAGCTCCAGGGCCTACCAGGTTGAATGCAGAGTTGGGAAAGCCTACCTAGCACTACCTTGTACACATTTAAGCCTGATAGAGGTAGGGCCCAGGGCACTATTAACTTTGTTTTTAAGAGTGAAGAAGACTGGCCAGGGTCAGTGGTGCATGCTGTAATCCAGGCAACTCAGGAGTCTGAGGCAGGAGGATTGCAAGTTTGAGGTCAGCCTCAGTAACACCTGGTGGCGGGGGATAATAATAACAGAATGTGTGACAGACATCATTGCCCTGTGTACATGTATGAACGCACAGATGGTGTGTCTCTACTTTGTGTACAACCAGAGAAACAATAGCTGTACTCCATTTGTGTTCAATGAATCAAAATTAAATAAATAAAAAAAATAAAATAAAAGGGGCTGGGTATTCACCCCTGGGTTCAATCCTTGGTACCAAAATAACAAAAAAACAAAAAAAAGAAACAAGAAGATTGAAACATGAGTGAGACATTTTTTTTGTTGTTGTTTTTGCATGGAAGTATAGTTTTTCTTACAGTTGTATATCCACTCTGAACATATAACTTACTTGTAAAGGCCAGTTGAAATTTACTTAAATATATGAATAATGGCTATTAAATAGGAAGGCCATTTAAAACAGATATGTTTAAAACAGACCATTTAAAACAGATATATATACATATATACAAATAATCCTGCATACACATATACACACAACACATACATAGACATATATGCATATATATTATATGTCTGTATGTACATATGTACAAACAGATACATAATAATTTTCTGGTAAACGTTTAATAACTGCCTCTACAAAAAGCAAAAACAATAACAATAAACTTCCTAATTTGTAGTGCTTGGTATTATCCATGGAAAGCACCCTCACTCTGACTGACTTGAAGCTGACATGATGATGTCACTGAACATGGAGCTAGGGAGAGATGTGCCCCATCAGCTCATGCCAGCCAGCATGGGAGAGATCAGCATACCACTGGATAGATCACCATATATTATATCCATGAGATGGACATATGCAGATACACACAGAAATCTAGAAATCACACATAATGTGGGTCTGCTATTAGTTCTGGTTTTAATATCCATTCCCCTCCCCTTACTAGGGAATTACAGAACTCTCTAGGAACAGCCTACAAGAATTATGTTTGGTCCATCCTGTCTACAGTCTGCTTTTTTATCCTGGGGATTCTTCACTAATCCTCTTCAGTAAGAAACCTTCTAAAGGGTCTTGTGTAGATCAATCATGGAAAAGATTCAGCTGAGTAAAGTACCATTATTGCAGATTGTCCCAAAGAGTTTTTAGGTGACACATCAATAGCTACACAGGAGCTACTGCTGTAAAGGGGAGAATTCTGCAATGAAAGCAAATAGGATGTTAGTCATTGGTGGATCATGTGCATTCATGCGCACGTGCACACGTTATCATTCTGCCTTGTTTTTGTGGAGCCTGTGCTTGTTCTCTTCCTGCAGGGCAGACCTACACCATGCATTGTGACTTAAGCTTGCCAGGAAGTCCTCTTCTTCCCTCCTGTCTTCAAAAGAATCTTCCTGCCTGCCTGGAATTCTTCTTCACGTTTTTTTTTTTTTTTTTTTTTTCTCCATTGGGGATCCTTTCATTCCCATGAATATTTTCCTTTTAAAGGTTCAGACTATCTGAGAAAAGGGGGCTATAAATTGGGAGCACAGAATAAAAGACAGGAAAAAATTGATTCCTGTACAATTTTGCTTCAGACAACCTGCCAGGTGACAACCTTATTTCTCAGACTTCCAGCAGGTGTTCTCCCCCTACTTGCTGATCCACCCCCAATTCAACTCAGTCTGTATTTTAGTTGAAGCTAACTTGGAGACTCAGTTCCCAAATTCTGAATCATTTTGAGGACTTTAGTGGCAAGTCATCAACAATGTATTAATTTCAACTTTGAAATTTGTCCTACTCTTGAAAGCTCACAATTTCTTGGGGGAAGACACTAAGAAAATAAAGTAATTACTTTACAGCAATGTGAATACTTTGTTCTACTAGAGTGTTTTTCTTCCAAAAAGTTGATGAAACTCAGATAAAATATTTAACAGTAATTAGTGGGCATCTCAGAATTAGATGGGTCTGGTTTTAAACAGTAATTCTGATGTTTAATAGGAGTGAAACTTTGGGCAAATGTCTTGATGAACCCAAAGTTTTCCTAATAATGCTAATTACATGGACCATTAATGCTAGTTACCCTGTAATGCAATTTCCATGAGGGCAAACACTTAATTTTGTTCACTGCGCTACCTTTACAAGTAGAACAGTGTCTGGCACATAGTAGATGGTCAGTATGTATTTGGAAAATAAGCTAGGTATTCTCCCTAGTACAATGTCTATAGGCACTTGATAAATAGAAGTTATTCTTATTTTAATTATACTCTCAGAGGAGGTAAGCAGTAATTCTGTCTGTGGGATTAGGCAAAGATGATAGAATTGTCATCTTGAATGAGACAGAAGCATCATTAGGAAGGAGCACTCCAGGGAGAGGAAGCAGTATGGAATATGGCAGCCATGAATGCTCTGATGTCCCAAGAAATCCTGGATAGGGATGTGGTGGCCTAAAACGAACCACAGCCACCATCAACTTTGCTGACAATCCATCTGAGATAACCACTGGGTTCCCATTTTTGTTCTCTAGTAATAATGACCACCACTCATATAGGGCTTATTACATACTAAGCACACATTAACTAATTAGATGTTTATACCAATCTTATAACATAGGTACTATTATCCATTTTATGATGAGAAAAGGAAGGCAAAGAGAGATCAACTAACTTTCCTGAGGTCCATAGCTTGTAAGCAGAAGAATCAGACTTTTAAATGCAGATTTGTTAGCTCCAGAATCTTTCCTTAATGCCTTTGCTTAGTAGTTTCATACTCATATAGTATGAGTAGTTTCATAGTCACATTTTGTGTTAAACAACAGTGTTGTTCACCAGTATCTCTAGGTTGACAGGGGGATGGAATGCCTTGAAGTTGTGGATGGCTATGCAACCTCCTTTGGGCAACATAACATGAGCAGAAATGGTCTTCCACTCTTCTCATGGACTCTACCATCTGTACGGGGGTTGATTCATACAGATGGTTCAGGAACAGGGATGCAGAGCCTCTATCAGCCTAAATTTCTAAATGGCTGCATAGAGGAATAGCTGCATTGGAAAGATGGCTAAGACCACAAAACTTTATGAAAAAGAATTGTTTTGTTGTAGTAGGTTTGGGGATTACTACACTGTAACCCACTCTTTATTGACTAATGTAGACGTTTATGATTAGACCCTTGCTCTGATTAGGTGGGCCCAGTGCTTGAATTCCTGAGCTAAGTCTTTATTCCCAACCTGGCTTCAGTCCATACACCTGGGGCCCACTTATTCTTTTATTTGTTTTGATAATATGCTTACTACTCCATTCCTTCCCTACTAGATTACACACTTATTTGTGCTTGCTGAGTCCACCTCCTCAGCACTGATCTGCCTCAGAACCTGCCTGTATTTTGACCAGTCAGGTATCTGCTTGGCTGTGTTGCCTGACATTACCCATATGGTATTGTGGTGTGTCCAGATTAAACATGATTCCTAATTTCTCTGTTCTCTGAACCACACTGTGGAGTATTTCTGAGCATTGTAATGTTTCCTTGGTAAGCCTTTCTAGCTAGGTAGTATCAATGATTCTCAACCAAACTAAACCCGCCCCTTTATCCTTCTTCTCCCCTACTAGGTCAATGCTATCGTCTGATTCTAGCTTTCCCTGGTACTGCCTCTTATATGCTGCCACACGTCTCTCATTATTCTGGTAAAGTCACTGCAAATGTGCCATAATGCCCATGTCAGCAACTCAGAAATGTTATGAGTATTAATAGAATAAGCTCAACTTCCAATCATCCTCTTCAACATCCCTTGTTCTTTAGATCTTTTCGTGTTCTTCCTATCTCAATTCTGCCAATAAAGTTTCAATGAATATTTAATATATGAAACCTGGACAAAGAACCCAAAGAAAAAATTTACATAAATGAGTGTAAAATCTTGCTTTAGTTACAAATAATTGAGGCAGATAGAATCCAAAGATGACCTCCAAGATAGTCATTCCCCCCAGTGTACATACTCTGTATAATCCCTGCACCTTGGGTATGAATGGGACTTGGGCATGGACTGGGCTATCACTCTCATGATTATGCTATATTTTATAGCAATTGTAGATGTAATAGTGGTTCCTAAGCAGTTGACTTTCAGTGGGTCAGAAGAGAGATTTTGGATGAGTCAGACTAAAACAACAGTAGCAGCTGTTTTGCTGGCCTTGAAGTGAGAGAGAGCCATGAACTACCCATGGAGGGGCCATGTGGCTAGCACTTGAAAGTGTTCAGATAACAGCCAGGAAGAAAAGCCACCTTAGTCCTACAACCACAAGGAAGTGAACTGGGGAGGGGGCACTTGGCTCCAGATGGGACCACAACCCTGGCCAATCCCTTTACTTTAGATTTACATGATCCCAAGCAGAGAATTCAGTTAAGGTTTGTCTGCAATTCATACGTGACAAGAAATGCAGGTTATTTTAAGTTGCCAAATATGTGTAATTTGTTATGCAGCAATAGAAAAACTTTAGAATAATTAGTTGCTCAAATTGGAAACAGATACCTGATTAGATGTTAGTACAAATAGAAAAGAAAAATGAGGTTTAGTAAACATAAGGTCAGTAAAAATGCCTTTAAGTCCCTAAAATAATTAAGAAATCTCAGATTACCTTGAGGGGGGACTTTCAATATTCTCCCCCAAAATATTTCCTTATAAGGTTACATTAACCTTTTATTTAAAAAATGTTATAGTTCTTTTAATAGACTTATTCATGCATATGATGTATATCTGAAGTATATCATTCATCACTTTGACCTACATATACTCCTGTGAAATCATCACAATAGAGATTTGAACAAAATTATGTCTGAGTCCATGGTAATCTCTTTGTAATCTTACCTTTCACAATAGGAAATAGCTGGCAACTTAGATCAAGAATATTATTTTCAGCTCTCTTATCTTTTACTCCACATAGTACATGTATTCAAGCCAATTTCTTTCATAGATCTCAACTCTGACCCAATCTAGAATCCATGGGGGAATTGGGGAGAGTAGAGAGAGGCAGAGAAAAAGACACCCATGCTCCTGTTTTCAAACAAATGGTTGTTACCGCCAGGTTTAGATACCTGGATATATGTGAATATGAGTTTCAATATCTGGATATGTCAGTTTTCCAATCATGTTCAGACAGTAATACAACTTACATAATGCATTTATCAGGAAAACAAGGTGTTCTCCTCACCTGTGTCAGTCTAGCCATTGACCTCTCCCTACCTCTGACCTCCCAGCATTGTTTACACAAGTCCATTAGACTACCTTCCACCATTTCTCCCCCAGGTTGTTTTTGGAGCTATTCAGAGCATATAAAATTAGAAAAGTGTCCTCTTTTTTCCCTTGGCTATTAGATCATTCCATTGGGAAACATTTATTTTTCAGAAGTGGTCTGACATCATTTTACTTTAGAAATACAAAATATAAAAGACTGTATTTGAGGTATGCAACAGGCACTAATTACCTTATTTTTTGAGTTCCTGGAAGTCTAAAGTTCAAAAAGAAAATTGTAAAAAAAATTAATAAAAAATTAATAATAATTATCACTAAAGATAATTAAGTTCTTAAGATAATAAAGTTCTTATTTCACCTACATGAAGACTAAAAGTCTTTAGATACCTTCGGGTAATTTTAATTGTGAATCTTATTTGTTTCTCTTTTACAATTGAGTACTGAACAAACCTTTAAAAATTGGCCTTTTCCAATATAAATTCTCACTTTAGATGAGATGATATTTTAGGACCGTAACTGATGTTTCATGCTTTATGGGGCTTCACAATTCTTCAAAGCACTTCACTTATATTATCTCTTCTGATGCTTTTAGTATCACTATGTAGCTGACAGGGCAAGTGGCTTTATTCCCATCTAAAGATGGAAGAAAAGCCAAAGGTCAGAGAGATGAACTAAATTGCCCAGTGCTGGTGGATTGTGTTGCTCAGATTAAAACCCAGATATTTTAGGTCTTTCTGTCACCTAATACTATTTATGCTTATTTTCTTGATGAGTATAATTTTAATAAACCATACAAAATAGTAGGTAAGAGGAGACATGGATTTTATTTTTCTTATGATACATTCTGAACGAAGGAATTCCTAATAAGTTATTTCTCCATCTCACAGGAATCAAACCAGCATAGTTACCTGAAAATAAGCATTTTGCTAAAACACCATTCAAGAAAGTTCTGAAATAGTTAAGGAACACAAACATCCTCTGTTTAGTTCTCAGTGCAAGAACAGACAAAAACATTGCAGTTGGCAAGTTCCTGCAGGCAAAGTAGAGGGTAGAAGAGGTCCCCTCCACCTGTGTTTATTATGACAAACACTGCTTAATCTTCCACCTGAAATTCCAATTGCCAGAATTTTTTTTATTAAAAACTAAGAAAATAATGATGCCAACATGAAAATAGGAGGTAAGGTCCTAAGTGGACCTCATTGTCTACAGAGTAATTCTGAACAAATCTCTGCTGTGGGCTCCACCTGTCAGTTCCTCTGCAAGGAGAAAGACAGAAGAATGGCCCTGCAATTTCCACGTGAATAGGGAAAACCATTTCCCAGATATGTGCTGCTCATGGTAACATAAATGAAACTGTTTAAAGACATTCATCAGAAGGAGGAAAACCCCCACCAAACAAAAGGCAAACAGGAATATTTGCTTTCTTGGTCAGGAGCCAAGAGTGGAAAAATAAAACATTTCTAAGGTCAAGAAAGAAAAAGCTGCCACACAGAAGTGGGGGTGAAACTCTAAGACAGCCCCTTGTTGATGTCTCAGGTTGTCATGGGCTCTGGGCATCCAATCAACAGGTAGGATGTCATGACAGATGGAGGAAGTAGATGGAAAGGAAAAAGTAATCACCAGTGGGTATGTTGGGAAGGCCTGGGCTCTCTTTTTAGCTTTCCAGGCTAATGTCAGGGCAATGTTCTCTCTGCCAGGGGATTAAATGACCTATTTTTGGTAACTTGGAACTCCAGTCTTAATATCTCATAGACACTCTTTTTCCCTACACCTTCTTCCTTCAAGCTGTGTTCTCTCCTCCAGCCAACACGCAATTCTACAAGGCTACATTTTCCCTAATTTCACTTTATCCCAGCTCCATTAACTGTCTCACCTAGACCACCCTAATTAGCCAAATGCCTGCAGAAAACCTGGAACTGCTAGGGAATCTCTCCTCCTGTTTCCCTGACCATGCTTAGGCTAAAATGACACATCACAGTCATCTAGCCCCCCATTCCAAAGATGAACATATACTACACCCATGATATGACCTAACAATTCCACCCTTATATATTTGCCTGAGAGAAATGAGAACTTATGTCTGAAGGGTTATGGAAAATAATATTCCTATAAAATAACTCCCCAAGAAAAATGAAGGGACGGTGTGGCTTGAGAAGCGGGAAAGGAGACTGATCAACCATTAAACCTCTCCCAGTGCATTCCTGATAACAATGGGCCCTGGGGAAAAGGGTGGATATGGAATGCTAGGCCCTAAACCTTGACCTTCCCCAGGTCAACCTAATCCTGAATGACATTGGGCAAGATTTGAACACTCATCCTTCAGCATCTAATTTTAACCTGTACAGCTGGTCCCTGATGGTCAAAACTGCACGTACAAGATGATTACATCCTTCCTCCTAAAATCAGGATCCCCCCTGTAACTGATGGCCATTTTCCATCAGGAAAGTTGACCTGAATGACGCCCGACTCTGCAAAGAAATAAAGGTTTCTCTGAATCCCTTAAGGTCTACCTCCCATTTTTTTCCTTTTTGCACTTACAATGTCCACATGAAGATCTGTACATTACCAATAGGTGTTTATCATCAGGTGAGTGAATAAACAAAATGTAGTACATTTGAACACTGGCATTCTGTTCAGTATTAAAAAAAAGAACTACATATACATGTAAAAACATGGATAAAAGTTAAAATCACTTTGCTGAGTGAAAGAAGTCAGACAAAAAATAGAATACCCATGCATAATTTCATTTGTGTGAAATCCTAGAACATGCAAACTCAGCTGTATTGATAGAAAGCAGATAATTGATAGCTATGGGGAGGTAGTGATGGATTGAGAAATAGCCTAAAAAGACATTTTGGGGTGATGGAAATATTATCTTCATTATAATGACAGTTTCACTGTTGTATATATGTCAAAGTAATTAAAGTGTACATTTTAAATATCTGCAGCTTATTATAAAGAAATTACCCCTTGATAAATTATGTTAGCGAAGGCAATATTAATTTTAAAAATTAAATGCCACCATATCTTATAGGAACTGTGCTGGAAATGAAGTTAAGTGACAAAACAGAATCAGAAAAGCACCATTAGAAACTGCCTCCTGATTGTTGCCACCATGTCTACCCCTACTGAGCACCATCTGCTGGGCACCCTGGACAGCATTTGAAACTCCTTGAGATTGCTGCATGGCACAAACTATGAGATTAGCACAAAAAACACTGAGGAATATTTAGGGAACTGTTATGCTCAATATAGATGTTGGGTTGTAATAAAGCTTATCTGAGAAACCCCTACAGCACATTTTTCACTGGATTTAAATTCCTGAATAATGTTGGTGTTAGAGGACAAGACAAATACCAATGCCATCCCTACTGGATGACAGTATCATACCAGAATATAGGAATATAGGAATGGTGATTTGTGCTTATGAGGCCATGTAAGAGTGAGGAATGAGCGAATGGGGTTCTGTGCTCCAGAAGCAAGTGGTCTGTAGGGAAAACCTGACACAAATACCACCAAGAAAGAGATGTGTTATAAATGGTGCACAAGAATCAAGGGAAGATTCATAGAGGAAAATGAGAAGTCTTCTGCCTCTATGGGCATGCTGGACAACAGCTTCAGAGTTTAGAATCCGGCATGCAGACTGGAGATGGAAAGGATGTTTTATATAATTTTAACAATTTTTAATAAAAATAAAATGTGACTATGAGGATACAGATGCGCTCAGTCATTTTCCTCTAAGACTGTCTACAATGTGAAATTCATACACTATAGTGAAAAAATATCTGGATTAATGACATTTTAAAAAAATGAAAAGAATGATTGGAGGTGTGAGCTTGAGGGTATTAAGTAGTATTTGAAAAGCATGTTTTGGGCAATTTTACCAAAGTAGATGACTTTAAGACAGTGGAGAGAGAGAGGGAGAGAGAGAGAGAGAGAGAGAGAGAGAGAGAGAGAGAGAGAGAGAAAGAAACAGTGAGATAGAGACAGACAGATTGAACAAGTGAATGCAATGTTTGCATGTATTTAGAAACCTGTCATGAGCATCTTTGGTACAATTGCTATTTTTCTTCCTCTTTCTTTCGTGTTTTCTTTTTTACTTAAAAATTCTCCTAAATTTGCTGTAGAGTGGTCTTGAGATGACATGAAAAGCCATGTGTTCAGCAGAGAGGAAAGTCGACCTACCTGCTGTGTCTCATGGTGTGTGCCGAAGAGATCTGCTAGTCTCAACCTGCACCTGGGGCCTTCACAGTAGCGTCAGTCATCGGGTAGATGTCAACAATAAAAGAATTTTAAAAGCCTGTCTGTCTTGTCGTGCCACCCAGATTCCTTAAGTGCCATGAGAAGCAAATTTCTGACAGCTCTATTTTTTTCTTTAATTAACCTGAGAATGGTGTGACTTTATTGAATCCACGAAAGGTGAGAAAGAAAAAGAAAAAACAGGCAATGAAACCCTTTCTCTTTCATAAGTTTGGAAAACTCTTTGGCCACTGGAGTGAATTTTATTCTAACATAAAACTTGGTAAAGAAAATGGGAAGATGGGAAAAGAGCACCTGGGAACAGAGCAGAGAAGAGAATATACATTTCATAAAATGTTTTGGTCTTGATACCCCTTACTGTTCTGGAGTGAGCGGGCAATTTCATCCTAGAAACAAAAGTAAATATAGGTTAAACATCCTTAATCCAAAACCTAAAATGCTCTAAAATTCATTACTTTTTGAGTATGAAGCTGATGTTCAAAATGTTTTGAATTGGGCTGGAGTAAAGGTCAGTTGGTAAAGTGGTTCAATACCCAGCACCGCAAAAAAAAAAAAAAAATTGAATTTTGAGGCATTTTGAATTTCAGATTTGTGGGTTAGGAATACTCAACTGGTAAAATTTATGAGAATATTCCAAAATTTGAAACATTTCTGCTCCCAAGTATGTGGGATAAAGGATACTTAACCTATACTTGTGTTAGAGGGAGACAATAAAATATGTACTCGTAGGAATTTTTCTCCTGGAATTTTTCTTCCAATATCAGTTTTTAGATGTGTTTATTCCTCTGCATATTTTGGTGTCTTCATCTCCCCCCTTTTTTTTTTCCTTTGGATAGCAAGAACCTGAGCTGTGAAGTTAAATCACTGGCTTCCAAGTCTAAGCTCATTACCGACTGCATGTGTGAGCTTACACATACCTAACCTCTGGGTCCCAATTTACCCATGTGTTAAGTGAGGACAGGGATAGCAGTCATGACATAGGGATTTTGAGAGATGTAGTGAGGTAGCGTCTGGTGCATTGAAAGTACTCAAAAGTATTAGCCTTTTACAATTATTCCACAGCCTCACCTACCTGCCCTTTCTTTTGCTTGCTGCGTTACCTAGGCATCCTGAGACTAGTACTCACAACCCCACTACTTGATTAAACAAGGACTCAAAGAAGACTAGGTCTTACTAATTTTTTGGATATGGTTACTCAATTGTACATTCTCACTAGTTCAGTCTGGTAAGATCAAATATTTCGTTTTATTTATTTTATTTGTTTTAATTAGTTATACATGACAGTAGAATGCATTTACATATTTTGATAAATCATACATAAATGGAGTGTAATTTCTCATTTTTCTTATTGTACATATTGCAGGATCACATCGGTCATGCAGTCATATATGTACATGAGGTAATAATGTCTGTTTCACTCTACTATTCTTCTTGAACAACTTTTCTTCCAAGTACGTGCTGTGGTCCTTAAGTGGGTCGGGGGCTGAAAAGGAGAAAGAGAAGGAAAGAAGGAGGAAGGGGAAGTTTATACTCTAATTTGAGGCAGCAATAAGTGAGACCATTCAGAAATTATTAATAAGAATGAGAAAACAGTAGAGTCTCTGTGAATCATAGATATTAGTATTATAAGCAATACAGTTTGAGTAAAAAAATATAAAATAAGCAAATATAAATACTGGAAGAGGAAAATAAAATGGGAAAGGAAAATACAACAGAACACAGTTGATGTCTTAAGGTGAAGAGATTGAAATAAGTCCATTTATACCTTTGTCTACATCATGTTGCTTTAAAACCAGTGGAAGGCCTCTTGGTAACATTTCATTTGTTAATGGACATTTAGATTTTTTTCTTTCGTTTTCTATTTGTTCTTTTTAGATATACAGGACAGTAGAGAGTATTTTGACATATTATACATACATGGACTATAACTTATTCTAATTAGGATCCCATTCTTGTGGTTGTACATGATGTGGAGTTTCACTGGTGTTGTGTTCGTATATGAACCTAGGAAAGTTAAGTCCAATTCATTCGATGGTCTTCCCTATCCCCATTCCCCCCTCCTTCATTTCCTCTTTGTCTAATCAAATGAGCTTTTGTTACCACAACCTCCCCTTATTGGGTCTTTGCATCCACAAATCAGAGAGAATATTTGGCCTTTCATTGTGGGAAGGATTGGCTTAGTTCACTTAGCATGATAGTCTCCAGATCCATCCACCACTGGCAAAAGTCATAAAGTCTTTTTTCTCTATGGCTGAGTAATATTCATATATTATGTATATACATATATATATGTATATCACATTTTCTTTATCTATTCATCTGTTGAAGGGCACCTAGATTGGTTCCATAGCTTAGCTCTTGTGAATTGAGCTGCTGTAAACTTTGATGTGGTTGTGTCACTGTAGTATGCTGATTTTTAAGTCCTTTGGGTATATACCAAAAAGTATATAACTGGGCCAAATGGTAGTTCCGTTTCAAGTTTTCTGAAGAATCTCCATACAGCTTCAGAGTGGTTACACCAATGTGCATTCACACTAGCATGTATGAGTATCTTTTTCCCCACATCCTTGCCAACATTTATTGTTGTTTATAATTGCCATTCTGACTGGAGGTGGAATCTCAGTGTAGTTTTAATTTGCATTTGTTTAATTGCTAGAGATGTTGAATATTTTTTCATATATTTTTGACCACTTATATTTATTATTTGGTGAAGTGCCAATTCAGTTCCTTTGCCCATTTATTGATAGGATTGTGGATTTTGTTGTTGTTGTTGTTGTTGTTGTTGTTCTGGGTTGTTTTTTTTCTTGGTGTTAAGTTTTTGAGTTCTTTGTATATTCTGGAGATTAATGCTCTATCTGAGGTGCAAGTGGCAAGGATTTTCTCGTATTCTGTAGGCTCAATCTTCACATTCTTGATTGTTTCCTTTGCTTGAAGAAGCTTTTCAGTTTGACAGTATCCTATTTATTGAGTTTGATTTTACTTCTTGTGCTTTACGAGTCTTGTTGAGAAAGTCAGTTCCTAAGCAGACATGATTGAAAGTTGGGCTATATGGGCCATTGTGACCAACACTGCCATTAACATGGGAATGTAGATGTCTCTTTAGGTTCCTGATTTCAATGTTTCTGGATATATATACCCAGAACTGAGATTACTAGATCAAATGGCAATTCTGTGTTTAATTTTTTGAGAAATTTCACCAATACTTGTTATCTTTTTTTAATAATAGCTATCCTAATAGGTATGAGTTGATATCTCATTCTAATACTAATTTGCAAATGGGTAAAGAAAATGTGGTGCATTTATACAGTAAAATATTCAGCCTTAAAAATAAAAAATATCCTACCATGTACACCCAACACTAAAGATGTACTGGGTTACGTTGTGTTCAGTCACGGAAGGACAAACACTGTGTGATTTCACTTAGATGAGGAATCTAAACTACTCAAAGGTCTAGAATGGTAGCTGCAAGGGGTAGAGTGGGGGATGTGGGAAGTTGTTATTCAATGTGTAGAGAACTATAGCTGTACAGGAATAAGTTCCAGAGATCTGCTGTACAATACAGGCCTATAGTTTGGTAGAAAGATATTACATACTTGAAATTTATTAAGATGGGTTTCATGTTAAGTGCTCTTATCTAAAGAAAACAAGAGGACACAAGGGAATGTTCAGAGATGATATGCATTTATCATTTGGATGATTGTCATGATAACATGACTGTTTACCTATTTCTGGACTCACAAAATTGTCTATATTAATTGTGTGCAGTTTTTTGTATACTAATTCTACTACATTTATGTACTAATGGAAACTGGGGATGTGTATTAAGAACAGGAATGTGCAGTATTTCCACAACACCCTCAGTTTTCCTCATGTTTATGCAAGAGTCACATTTCATTTCTCTACCAAGGAAAAAAGGATAAAGCCTTCATGTCCCCCAAAATTTTGGTATCAGAGGAACAGTCCAGCAACAAGCTGGATATAGAAAAATAACACAAACATTTGTTTAACCTTTTGAGCTCTTCAATGTAATTTATACCATTAGATGCTTGGTCCAATGTGGCTAGGTAATCTATGGATATTCATTTTAATGAATAGGTTCATTGGTCCACTCAGTCATTTGGTCATTTAGTCAACCAATATTGTGAAGTGCTATGATGAGCTAGCACTGAAGATAATAATAAGATAAACCAGAGAGAGTTCTAACTGGAGGTGACAAAAACTAAATAAGCACACAGGATAGATTCAAATGCTAGAAGAAATAAAGCAGATGTTTAAAAGAATTTTGAAAAAACATAGCCTTGCCTGCCAAGACTTTTCTTGGGAAGAGATAGGTGAGCTATGACCCAAAGTATAAAAAGAGCCAGTTTGTGCATTGAGTTTGCAGAGATATTTTTGAGAAAAGACCATAACAAGTATAAAGTCCCTGAGGCAAGAAGAAGCTGCAGCTGTCTCAGGGGCAAAAAGATGTTACTGTGGCTTGAGAAATTGGAGGGGGCAGAAAGAAGTAAGAGTTTTCCTCTCCAGGTTTCCAAATATCTAGGTCCTTGGCACCTCCTTGCCTAGGGAAATCTTGTAAAAAGTTACTGGAAAAATAACACTATTTTGGTCTTGTATAAAAGTTTTAGCTTACTGTAGAATGTGATAAGATTGGAAGACTGAATGGGTAAGGGAGGTAGAAAAGTGTCTCTTTTGTTGTTAGATATGTGGATGGACTGATAGATGGGTGGATAGATAAAAGTTCCCAGAGTTTGGGAAGTTGACAGAGGTTAACAGTTCCAGAGGCTGGGGGGACATCTGTTCCTTGCATGAACCTTGGGGAGATGCCATGACTTCCACTGGAAATAAATGGTGACCTACAATGGCTAAATGCAGGCCACAGGGAATTTAGCCACATCAAAGGTTCTCAGTTATGGCATGGAGAATGCACCTGGATCACCAAACCTGAAGGGATCATTCAAACTGAGTTAGTCTAGACTCTCAGAAGTTACTAGTATAAATGTACGGATTTCTGAAGGGTCTCCTCAATTTTTCAATCTTTTGGCCTTGAGAAGAACCCCAGGAAATCACTCTAGTTCCTGAGGGTTGTGTAGGGTAGATGGGAAATAATGACTAAAACTTGACAAAACAACAGAGCAGGATGTGAGCATAGAAATAAATTAGTTGCTGGCGATTTTCTGTTGCCCACCCCTAGATCTATTCTGCTCTGTTTCCCCTGCTGTGTCTCAGGAGGGTTATCACTAATGGTGCCCATCACACACTTTCTCTTGGCCTCTGATTCTTATTGGATTCAGCCAACAGCAGACATTGGCAGATGCAGGAAGATCAGAGGAGTGGGTTCCATCAGTGGGACACACTGGCAGGTAGATATTAAAGCCTGGGAAGAGCAGGAATTCAGGTGATTGTCCCAGCTAATGTTCTCTTGGGCACTATTCTGAAAGTGGTTATTGTCCTTAGTTCCCACGCCTGGTCATCAACCAACCCTGATTTTAGTTTCCCAGCTTTCTTCATAACTCTGGTAACATTCCTTCTGTCCCCTGCCCCCCGCTCACAGAGGCTCAGAGGAGATAACAAATTCTTGCTGTTTCTAAGTCCTATGCATTTCTCTTTCATTAGTTTCCTTAACTTTGCCCACAATCTATTATTAGTCCTTCCATGAAAACACTTATAAGATAAATACCTTACAGTGGGATATCCAGTTTTTTTGGAGATATCCACTGATTCAAGTGGATTGAAAGGAAATCAGGTTGATATTTCTTGCAAACTAAAGTTTGTGGACTAAGGTTCATGTCACTCTCCCTGGAATGGGAGTTAGCCTTCCTCATTTCACAGATAGAAAAGTTCAGTAAATTCTCCAAGCCACACAGCTAGTAAATAGCAGAGCCAGGACTTGTACTCAGTAATTTTGACTCCATGGCTGGTGCTCTTTCCAATATAGCCAACATATCAGAGCTAAGTGTAGCACAATTCCATTCACCCTGATATACATTAGGAGATAGTAAAGTCCGGGCTAATCCACAAGGAACCTTCTTTATCATTTCAAAACTTATGACTTCTAGGTCCTTACTCCTTCATTCCAAGACTAATGTCCTCAAGATCTCTAAGTTCTTAAAGAAAAGGCAAGATGATCTTCCAAAGGGAAAAAATATTTGTTCACCCAGGAAGAGCTTCCACCTCTGGGAAACTCCCCAGTGCTCCAATGTCAAATAGTTCCCTGATTTTCAGCAGGGTGAACATCCTTGTTCATGTCTGCCCAGCCTCATGGGCACTGGCAGGAGAAATAGGCTCTAGTCCTATGGGCAAAAATCAATATGGCTTCTGCAGTTCAAGTTTTATTTTCAGTACTCTTCAGTGATGTGTCACAGACAAGCCTACCAGGTCCTTTAATAGCTGGTCTATTAAAGAAAAGGCATTTGCAAAGACAAATGTTTTCTTTTTTCCTCACAGACAAGGATAGTCCTGTAATCTAAACCTGTACACTCATTGGTTAGGGAGTTGTGTGCACAGTGGTTTTCAAGGTGAAGTAACTGGGCTTTGCATTTAGTTTGGGAACAACCGTACCCTGTAAATCCCTACTGCCTCACACCTGGCCCTGTCAGTCATGTTTTTGAAGGTCAAGCCCTTTGTAGTCATTTAAATTTGTGGAACTTGGTCTAAACCCACACCAGAGGGAGAATATTTCTTTCATTAGCAGATGATCATCATTGTTGGGCTAAGAATCAGATGTTGATTTTGTTCTGCTGTTCTTACGGCAGGTCTGCAAAAGGTCTAAAATTACTTTTCATGTTCATTGAAAGGTTTTACTCTAGTATAACTTAAATGTAGAAAGGTGAAAAATGCTACATGTTCAGCCCAAGTGTCACAAAATGAATATTTCTACTTAAAGTTGATCATGTCAAGATGTTAAAATTACCTGCACCATAGAGGTCCCCTTGGAAAATCCTTGCAGTCATGAAATCTTTCCCCATGGTAACAACTCTCCTGGTATCTATTATCATTGATAGGTTTTGCCTGGTTTCAGACATTGAATAAACAGAATCTTGCAGTATGACTTTTGTGTCTGGTTTCTTTAGCTCAGTGTTATGCTTGCCAGTTGTGTACATGCTTTTTAATGTAGCAAATGCATTTTTATTACAGTATCATATCCATTGCATAGTTTTATCAAAAGGTATCCATTGTATCATTGATGAGCATTTAGGTGGTTTGTTTTCTGATAGTGTTAGTATTGCTGCAAGGAAGATTTTGACAAGTTTTGTTGCACATGTGTATGTATTTCTGTTGGGTATCTTCCCAACAGACATCGAGTGGAATGGCTGGGTCAAAGGTGTGCATATGTTCAGCTTTAGTAGAAACATTGGGTTTGCCAAAGAATTTATTTAAACTCCCTTGAAAAGTGTGTGAGAGTTATGGTCTTTCTACATCTTTGCCAATGCTTGGTTCTGTGAATCTTCTTAGTTTTAACCATTCAGATGTGCATTTAATTTGTATTTCCCTGATGACTAATGAAGCTCAACACCTTTTCCTATGTCTTTTGGCCTTTCAAGTATCCTCTTTGGTCGAGAACCTATTCTGTTCTGTTCTTTTCTCATTTTATTTCCTATTGTGTTGTCTACAATTTTCTCATTGACTTTAAAAATTCTTTATTCTGAGTGTTTTATCAGTGACAAATGTAGTAAATATCTCCACAGAATTGGGTGCTACCTTTCACTCTTAATGATTTCTTTCTTTTTATTTTTTGGACACTTTTAATTGTTTTAATCTCTACCTTATATGCATTTCCACCCTTTTAGATGTTGTTCTAGTTCTATTCTGCACATATCAAGCTAAATATAACTATCTCTATTTGTAAGTTTCCTCAAAATGGAACAGAAACAAACAGTCCATTCCATTGTAGACCTAGAATCAAGGCGATGACCAGGACTACCATGTCAAATAACTCACTGGTATTCAGCAGAGTGGACACTGATGTCAATTACCACCCATTCTCATGGACCACTAGTGTGAGAAATGGGCTCTGGTTGTATGGATCCTGGCTTCTCCCATTCAAGACTTGTCCTTCTTCTTTAATACCCAGCAGTGATGTGTGGTGGACAAGACTACTGTGTCCTTTACTAGTTAACCTCTTTTTAAAAAGGCATGAGTCAAGATAATTGTCTTGTGTTTCTTTGCTGACAAAATAATTCCAGTGATTTTGCTCTGGACACCCACTGGCCTGGGGGTGATGTGCACAGGTGGTCTTATGGAACCTGTGAGGTCTGTAGTAACATCAGGTAGATCAGGATTGCATTGTAGGAAAAATCAGCTGGTGTTGAAAAATTGATTAAGGTGGGGAAAAACTCATACATTTAGTGTCAGATATGGTATGAGGAGTAAAAACATATCTTAGTAATATAATCAAGGTTTTTTTTTTTAAAAAAAGAGTGTCTTTAGAAATATATACTAAAAATTACAGATGAAGTTGTATGGTGTTGGAGATTTTCTTCAAGGTAATCCATATTATAATAATATTGAACACAATTATAATTATTGAAATTGATGATGGGTATAGGGATTTTTTTCCTTTTTCTTTTTTCATCATTGCCTTTACCTAACCACTTCTTTTATTGGTATTTTTTTTATTTGTTCTTTTAGTTATACATGATAGTAGAGTCCATTTTGCAGGTGTTTGATCCTGGCAACTTTCTCAAGGAGTTGTGCTATGAAAGGAATAGGGGTATAAGGTATTATACAGAGGGAGTCAGAAGATTAAGAAAGAAATTTGTTTTGTTTTTAGTGTTATCTCCCATGTTAGATCATATTTGTAAGTTATTTGAAAATAGTCCAGTAGAGAGAGATAATTTAATATGCTTGAGTGATCTCTTTGTGACTGCAAAAGGAGGAACGATATCCTTAAAGGTGGCAGTGAGCTTGGGATGTTCTCACAAGAGTCAGGAGCCTGATACCTTGGCAGTGAAATGAATAAAAGGAGTCTGGGCAGCAGGGACGGATTCCACCTGGCCTGATGGGCCATTGTAGGAAGTACAGGTTTTATTTTACTAGTAATGGAAAGCCACTGAATGACTTTAAATGGAAAGATGTTATTGTGGTAAACTTCAAAATGATCTGACATGATATATGGAATAGACTACTATGTCAGCAAATTGTGTGTGTGTGTGTGTGTGTGTGTGTGTGTGTGTGTAGGTACGAGGTAGGTGTGGAGGCAGGGAGAAATTTTTGGAGGCCAGTTTGGTATTCTGGATGAGAGATAATTGTGGTCTAGATTGTGAACATAGAATATTATAGGTTAGATATGTTCTCTCAAAATAGCTATGTTCAGGTCCTAATCCCTGGTACCACAAGCCAAAAACTGCCAGTGATTTCAGGAAGTTCAGCAGATGCTAGAGAGGAGCAAGGATGGATTCTGCTGCAGACAAGGAGCATGGTCTTCCAAACATTTTGTTTTGAACTTCTAGCCTCCAAAATGGTGGGACAATAAGTTTATGTTGCTTAAGTAACACTGCTTGATTTCTTTTGTTATACAACGGTCTAGCAAAATATGGAGGTGGTGAAAAGCAACCACTTATTTTGAAGGAAGACACAGACTATATATGTAATATATAATTAATGTAGACTAAGGACATCATAATGTTAATTTTAATTTATCATTATATATCACAAATATATTTTATATATTGATTAATGCACTTATCCAGGAAACTATAAACATTGAAAAACAAACATTGAATGAATGTTCATGTTTGAAGAGGCTATCTTTCATAAAGACTATTCCACAATGAATCATAACAAGATTTTTTGTGAAACTTAACAAAATAATTCTCAAATCTTTATGTCCAGAAGTAATCATGGGACCTTTGATAAGAAGTACAAAAGTGGAACTTGGTAAGAAAGTAGTAGACAGTAAGAATATTTATAATGCTGGAGTAAATGGACTGACATGGCATTGACACAGTGTCAGAAAGAATAGGCAAGTGAACAGATGATGAGCCAAGAAGAGAGGCCACATGAATATAAAAATTGATGCATTATGGTAATACAATAAACAGTGATATGAATAAGTAAGGGAAATGTCAATTATTTAACAAATGATGCTAGAAAAGTATGAAAAACACCAATATGTATGATTCTTACCTGATGCCATAACAAAAAAAATCCTAAAGAAAAACATAACATTGAAACATCTAATAGAAAACACATTTGTTGCTTAGCAAATCAAAGTATTTATTTTAAATTACATTTATTTTTAACTGATACATAAAATATAAAAATTGTACATATTATGGGACACTGTGCGATGTGGTAATATATGTGCATATTGTACAATGTTTAAACATAAATCCTCAAATATTTGTAATTTCTGCATGGCAAAAACATTCAAAATCCTTTCTTCTAGCTTTTTTTTTTTTGAAATGCACCCTATCTTATCTACAGTCACCCAACTATGCAATCGAACACCAGAATTTTCTTTCTCTATCTAACTGTAACTTAGCGCCTGTTGATCACCCATTTCCCAATCCCTGATTCCCCTTTACTGTCTGAAGCCCCTGGTAATCACACTCTCCTCCCAACTTCTATGAGATCAACCCTTTTATATCCCACGTTTGTATGAGACCATGTAGCACTTGTCTTTCTGTGCCTAAATCATTTCACTTAACTTTAAAACCATTTGTTGAAGAAATTACCCTGTCCCCGAGTTGTGTGTTCTTGCCAACTTTGTCAAAGATCTGCTGACTATAAATGTGTGGAGTCTATATTTCCCTTTTTATCTCAGTGCTCTTTTGATCACCACAGTGTATTTTGAAATCAGGTAATGTGATGCCTATAGCTTGATTCTTCTTTGTTAAAATTTCTTTGTTTTGAAGGGATCTGTTTTGATTCTGTATGAATTTTAGAATTCCTTTCATTTTAATACCATTTGAATTTATAGGGATTGTGTTGAATCTGTAAATCATTTTGGTAGAACATGCATTTACTAATATTAATTCTTCCAATTTATAAACAGGGAATATTTTTCTATTTATTTGTATCTTCAATTTCCTTCGTTGATGTTTTATAGTTTTCAATATATAGATCTTTTACCTTTTGGTTAAATTTATTCCTAAGAATTTCATTTTACTTTTTGATATATATATGACATGTATTTTTGGTGTATGGGATATTTTTTCTTAATTTTTTAGGTAGTTTGTTATTGTTATGTAGAAATGCAACTGACTTTCACATGTTGATTTTATGCTCTGAAACTTTAGTGAGTTTATTTATACTAATGGTATTTCACTGGAATCTGAGGAATTTCCTATATATGAGACCATGTCATGTTAAAATCTACACTTCGCCTTCTCCTCCTCCTACATTTGATGATATTGATTCTGTGGTTTGCATCATTTATATACTGTGAATCAATTATGAGTTATTGTGGTTATAGTTAATATACTTTCCTTTTAACTCGTGTATGAGTTAAACATATTTTATACACCATCATTACAGTATTAGGGCACTCTTGGTATTACCTTCACAGTTAATTTTATATTTCATATTTTTGGTTGTTAGTATAATTTGGTTTCAACTTGAAGAAGTTCCTTTAACATTTCTTAAAAGGCAAGTCTAGTGATAATGAACTCTAAGCTTTGTCTAGGAAAATCTCTCATTTCTGAACTACTAATTTTTCTGGGCATAATATTCTTGGATGGAAATTCATTTTTTCTTAGCATATGAAATATATCATCTCTTTTTCTCCCAACCTGTAAGGTTTTTGGTGAGAAACCCACTGCTGGTTTCATGGACTTTTCTTTGTATATATCAAGTCACTTTTCTCTTACTGATTTCAAAATTCTTTTTATCTTTGACTTCTAATAATTTGATTATAATGAGTCTCAGTAAAAATTGTTTTATATTTAATTTTTCTTTAAATTTTTAAATTTGTTTTAAGTAGTTATACATGGCAGTAGAATGCACTTTGATACATCATATATAATGGAGTACAATTTCTCGCTCTTCTGGTTGTACATTATGTAGAATCCCACTGGTCATATAGTTATATATGTATATAGGGTAATTAGTGTCCTATTTATTCTACTATCCTCCCTAATCCCATGCTTCCTCCCCTCCCTTCACTCCCCTCTACCTAATCTAAAGTAACTCTATTCTTCCAGAACCCCTTCCTTATTGTGAATTAGCATCCCTATATCAGAGAAAACATTTGGTCTTTGTTTTTATGAGATTGGCTTATTTTGTTTAGCATGATATTCTCCAACTCCATCCATTTACTGGCAAATGCTGTAATTTCATTTTTTTTAAGGTTGAGTAAAATTCCATCATATATGTATCACATTTTTTAATTCATTCATTGGTTGAAGGGCACCCAGGTTGGTTCCATAGTTTAGTTATTGTGAGTTGAGCTGCTATAAACATTGATGTGGCTGCATCACTGTAGTATACTGATTTTAAGTCCTTTGGGTATAAACCAAGGAGTGAGATAACTGGGTCAAATGGTGGCTTCCTTTCAAGTTTTCTGAGGAATCTCCATACTGCTTTCCATAATGGTTGCAGAATTTTGCATTCCCACCAGCACTGTATGAGCATACCTTTTTCCCCACATCCTCACCAACGTTTATTGTTGCTTGTATTCTTGATAATTATCATTCTGATTGGAGTGAGATGAAATCTTAGAGTAGTTTTGATTTACACTTCTCTAATTGCTAGAGATGTTGAACATTTTTTATATATTTGTTGATCAATTGTTTATCTTCTTCTGTGAAGTGTCTGCTCAGTTCCTTAACCCATTTATTGATTGGGTTATTTGTTTTTTGGCGTTAAGTTTTTTGAGTTCTTTTATATCCTGGAGATTAATGCTCTATCTGAAGTGCATGTGGTGAAGATTTTCTCCCATTCTGTAGGCTTTCTCCTCATATTATTGATTTTTTTCCTTTGCTGAGAAAAAGCTTTTTAGTTTGAATTCATCCCATTTATTGATTCTTGATTTTACTTCTTGTACTTTAGGAGTCTTGTTAAAGAAATCAGATCCTAAGCTAACATGGTGAAGATTTGGGCCTACTTTTTCTTCTATTAGACACAGGGTCTCTGGTCTAGTGTCTTTTGTCCAACTTTGAGTTGAGTTTCTTGCAGGGTGAGAAATAGGGGTTTAATTTCATTTTGTTACATGTGGATTTCTAATTTTCCCAGCACCACTTCAATAAGTGAATAGACAATCTTCTCTCCAGTGAATGTTTTTGGTGCCTTTGTCTAATACAAGATAAGTGTATTTATGTGGGCTTTTTCCTGTGTCTTCTATTCTGTGCCATTGGTCTACATGTTTTTGGGGGGCCAATGCCATCCTATTTTTGCTACTATGGCTCTGTAGTATAGTTTAAGGTCTGGTATTGTAATGCCTCCTATTTTACTCTTCTTGCTAAGGATAGCTATGGCTATTCTGGGTTTCTTATTTTCCCAAACGAATTTCATGATTCCTTTTTCTAGTTCTATGGTGAATGTCATTGGGATTTTAGTTGGAATTGCATTAAATCTGTATAATGCAATTATAGAAATTTAGAAACTGACTTTGGCTGGGAAAACCGTTTAACAGTCAACCCATGTGGAGATTTGGGGCAAGTTGGCTGATATGGTCCACAGCAGGCTAGGGTCCCAGGTGGGTTGGCTTGATTTCTGTGTCAGCAGGTGGGTAACTTCTGGATGCATGGTGGCCAGCCTGGTACCTGGATCTGCGTGGGAGGACCTGGTTACATTATCTTATATCGACAAGCCTGGGGCTTGTTTTTGTCTCTGCAGGCCCCAGATTCTGGGTTCACTGAGATAGTCTGTCAACTGGGTCTGCAGGGGGCGGAACTTAGGCATAGAACCATCTTGATGCCTAACTACACAGGGGTTGAACTGGAGTTGTGATGATATGGGACACTTAGGCTGAATCTAAAGATCATTTTGGTGTGGTAACTGGTTTGGTCCCTGGGTTCATGGAGGTGAGCCTGATTATGAGTCAGGGGGTGAGATATGCTGGTAGTAGGGTCCACTGGGGCCCACTGATGCTTAGGTACATAGGAACAAGCCTCGTACCTGGGACCATAGGGATAGACCTGGATGCTGGATCTGTGTAGATGTGGTAGAGGGTAGTTGTGGAACCTAAGTCCACAGGGGCAGGCTTAGGAATTTAGGGGAAGCCTGGAATCTTGAACCTTGGGGATCAGCCTGGAACTGGAGTGAGTCTGATTCCTGGATCTGATTTGCAAATGATAGTCTGGCCCTAGGGCAGTACTAGAGTCTTGGCCCCTTAGTATCAGCCTGGAGATGCAGCTGTGGGAATCTACCTAGAACCAGAAGCTAATGAAGCAGTCCCAGTACTAGGGTTCACTGGGACAGGTACTGAGGGGTGAAGCAAAGTTGGGTGCCTACTTCACCCAACTTTGGGAATATTCTCTATTCTACGTTGTGTGGGCTAGAGAGAGAGTGACAGTGGTAATATGAAACTATTCTTTCCACTTTCTTCAGTGCAAATTCTTATTTCTGTGCCCTACCCAGATGCTCTAATCTCTCTCCTGGATCCTCAGCTCTTTTGAAAGATTTTTGCATGTGGATGGTTGTTCAAACTGATGCTCTGTTAGGGGATGAAAACTGGAAACACCTATGCTGTCATCATACTGATATTACTTTCCTAAATATAAATGATTTTAATTACTTTATTTAGAGTAATAATTTTAAATTAAAATATTTTCTTTGGTGGGAAAATAATGATAAAGAGGTTCAAAAATACCAGAATATGTAATCTAATTGAGGAGTGCTTCATCTTCTCCAAGGAGGTGGTAGAGAACTTAGTATAGTTTATCTCTTTAGATAATGATTCTATGTTTTTTAAAAATTCCAGTTGTAGTCAACAAGAGAAAAGGAAATAGGTTTTCAAGATTGCAATATTATTTGAAGATACTGATCCTAGTCACTATTACTAATTAAATTCAACCTAGTTTATGTTTTAGACACACAATAAGATTTTGTGAAAGTCATTAGGACCCATGTTTGCCCCATTGGATAACCTCTTCTATGCATTCTTACCCTCATCTAAGTTTTCCCACACCATTCCCAAAATCCTCACCATGTTCAGAACTGTCCACCCTCCTCTCACCACGTACTTCCACTGGTACCATGTAGGCTACACACTCACTCAGACAAAGAGGTGTGTGTGTGTGTGTGTGTGTGTGTGTGTGTATAATGGAGACTGAAAATGCAGTAATGACAGGGCTCCTTTGTGAATGGGCTCAGGGGAAAGATGTACTGTACATGCCAAAGGATTTCACCAAGTTCTTGATGGATGGGAAGGACAATGGAGGGAGGGACTTGTAAAGGATTTATGGGGGCCAGGATTAGGAGAGCATGTGAGAATGCCTTCACTAAGCCAGCTTGAGGTAAAAGAAACATGTGGAACACTTCAATGAGACATTAACTAATGCTTCTGCACAGGTGCAACTGAATGGAGCTAACACCTTATATCAGATCCTCCTCATGTTGTTCAGGATGTCTGGGGATAAATAAATAGAGGTGGTTCAGACAGGGAGGCCAGGCAGGGAAGGGAAACCATTTCTACATTCCTTGCTCAGTAGGCTTACAAATGTAGCTAGACTCCAGGCCAGAATTTGTGAGCCTGTTTCCACCCATCCAGTTAGCCACAAACTTTCCTGGGAAGGGACAAGTGTCCAGGATGTAAGCCTTGTCACCACCTCTTTCAGTGCCCTTTGGGTTGCTAAACATTCCACTGTTCTATCATACAGTGGGGGCTAAATCAGGTTATAAACATGGGAGCGGGGATGTGTCCCTGAGATTATTACTTTTGAAGAAAACACACCTAATATGAGATGATAAAGTGGGTTGGATGAGAAAAGACATTGATTCTGTTTTGTACGTGGAACTTTTATATGTACCGCTACGGTAATCCTCAAAGCCCCTAGACAAAGTGACTTTATTTTTCTGGTTTTATAGGTGAGAAGTCTGAGTTGCAAAGAGTCCAAGAGAATTTCAGTTTAGGGCTTCAATGAACAATTGTCAGAGCTGGATTGAAAATCAATTCTTTTTGGACCCAATTTGAGAACTTTATTTCGACTCTACTGCATTTTACAGTTTCAAATCATTATTAGGTTATTAATCAAGTCAGTTGGTTATGATTAGCATTAGTTAATGAAATAGAAAAATAAGTAAAACATAGAGTATACCTGTGTTTTCTTGGTTTCACTTAATGCAACTTTAATGCGTATGTACTGTGCCTCATAGACATATATTTCTTCTTGACCAACACAGGCAGCAAAATCCCAAAGTTTTACTACAGGAACCCCTGCTGTATCTCATCTAATTCTTTATTATCTCCACTCTTAACTACAAGCTACAGGGCCTCTAAACCAGCCCATAAAAATAACCACGGTCCCTTCTACTTATTTGAACAGTACCAAGACAGTCCCAAAGGAAACCAGGAAGTGAGTTAAATATATATTATAAGATAAAAGAGACTTGTGGCTTCCTTTTGAGTTATTCCCTGGAACTTGTGAGAAGTGGAAAGCCTATTAATTTTCTGCTAGCTTCACTCTTATTAGTGATGCATAGAATAGGAAACAGAAATAAGCAAAGGGAAGTTAGCAGCTTGGAAACAGCTACTGGGGCTATTGGCATTGCAGGTCATATGAAGCTTTGATTTTTGAAGGTTATTTGAGAGATTAAATTAGAATGTAGTTTAAGAAGTATACATCTTCAGGGAAGATGTTTAGAGGAGAGATATGGATAGAGGTTATAGTATAAGAGATTACAGAATTTTGTCCTCTGCATCACTGATGGATAAATTCCCTGCTTATTTTTCAGTACCAAGCAGACCATTGAGCATTTAGAATACCAAAATTTTGATCACATCGTTTGGGCTACCATGTCTTTTATAAATAGTAACTCCATTCACTAACATGCTGATGCAAATTGAACAACAATATGCATGCAATGCCCTCTTGTACTGTTGAGAAATATTCAGCTCTTCTCTTCTTCATTTGGCTAAGAAACATTATTGAGCACTTACTACCATATGCATAGCCCTGTTTTAGAGGCTGTGAGGGTTAAAGAGATATAAAAGAAACCACAGAATAAAGTGGAACGTAATTCTACTGAACATAAAATAAAGAAGACTAAGTGCTGGATAAGGAAGATTTCAAAAAAATCTTCTAAAAAAAATGCCACATGAGTAGAACAAATTAAGGTAAGTAATAGTCACCATGGTGCATGTGCTAACTAAAAAGTTGTAAAATAGTACAGAATGTTCCTGTATATTCTTTACATAACATCCTCTACTATTAACATCCTCTATAATATTTGTACACTGGTGTAATTCTATTAAGAAAATTGTAAACTTTATTTCAGTTTCACTAGTTTTTCCACTATTATTTTCCTGATTTTGTTCCAGGACTCAGTCTATCATACTGTCTTACATGATATTATTCCTGTTACAGTTGCTTTTCCAAGTTTAACTATTTTATAGTGGACAGAATAATATAATAGGTATCATCTCCCAGAATATTTTGCTGGGTTGTAATCTTGGTCACAAAAATATTGATCAAAATGAAACTCATGGATCATTCTGCCTGTCAGTTAATGAGGCTGGTTTTGAACCTAAATAACAAAAACTCATAAGTTTATCAGTCTTCACTTTCAACTTCGTAGAATAGTGTTTTTAAACCTCTCTTCAATTATTTATAGAGCATTACTTAAAGAAAGAATACTTGAAAGGGGTCCAGAGCTAACCTAGTCCAATCCTCTTATTTATCAGTGAAGGAACCAAGACCTTAAATAATTTAAATGAATTACCCAGGGTCCCTGGGTAAATTGGCAGCCAATTTGGAATCTACCTTTGGCTCTCCTCCTCCTTTTGGAGAGACAAATTGTTCCACAAGTTGTAGTAAAAAATAAAATGCTTTTAGAAAAATGGAGAGAAGAGTTCGGGAGAGAGTTAAAGCCCTTGTTAAAGGTACCCTCTTCCTCTCCAACCCCCAACCTCATACAGTTGTTCTCGAATGCACCCTCCACGGTGAGAACCTTTGCAGGTCTACATGTGTGGCCTTTGGAGAGTGCTTATCCTCTTTGGTGGATAATTGCCTGTTCTCAACTTTCTACCACATCATTTCAGAGAAGTTGGACTTCTCAAGTCTCTGGAATTTCTCAACGACTACTTTCTATCTCAGTCTGGGGGTTGGTTGAGCTCTCCTTTCCTTCTCGTTCTTTCTTTGTTGTCAAGTTTTGTTGTACCTGTGTTAAGTTTTAGTTTATATTTCTCTACATTACTAAGAAAACTAAACTGTGGCCAGGTACGTTGGAAAGAATACCTATGGAAATCACAGTGATTCCTAGTAATCCACTATGATTAATTTTTCCATAAGAATTTAGAGTCTATTAGGCTTGTTTTTATAGCAGTTACTGAAAAAGGATATCTGTCAGGCATACCACATATTTATTGTAGATGCCGTTGTTAACGAGCTGAAGTCAACATATCACTTTTCAAGTTTAAAGTGGTAGGTATCAAATGAATAACCAGAAACAAAACTTGTCAGTTTTGTCTGGGAATCTATTGTTCAACACACACTAAATAAAACAAAGTCCTTCTCTTTCAAAGAGATGAGAGCTCAGTTTTTTTAAACCTATCACCTAGCCTCAACCCGTGCAAGAACAAAATAAATAAGACTCTATCACCTTTCAGTGTGTAGAGCTTTTTAATAAAATGGTAGCTTGATGTCCATCTAGAAATGGAAGGACTCATAATCCATTTTTATGTGGACTGTTAAGTGCCCAGAGGCAGATGTAGGAAAAACATTCACTTTGGAGTTAGGCATATCTGGATTTAAATACAGACTCTTCAACTTATTTTCTAAATGGTGTGTAGGTAAGTTATTTATTCCTTTCAGAGATTCAGTTTCCCCCTCTTCTCATAAGCAAGTGGAAAGTAAAAAGGAAAATATTGACTATTCTATACCTCGTTAGCATTTTTCTGTTCTTTATGAGTCATAGTCCTTTTAAAATTAATTATCCCAAGTTATCAAATATCCTACATTGCATTTTAAATTTTAGACATGTCTTAGTACTATTTTTCATCCAGTTTATTCTTCTATATCATATCTATTCAACAAGTTTAAACACATTGAGGGCCTAAGCCATAATATACACTTCTGGTGTTTTATTTTACCCATTATCTATTGTGGTATCCCTTACACAATGAAATATTAATAAAATGAAGAAATAAACAGAATTGAATTGGATGGAACTATCTTCTTATGACCAGAGGGCATGCTTAATGAAGAAAATTTTTTTTTTAATATAGAGGATAAGGTTAATGATCTGTCATAGGCAGAACAATGATCCCCCAGAGAGATCCACAACCTAATCCTTGGAAACTATGAATGTGTTTATTTTAAATGGCAAAATAATTTCTGTAGATGTGATTCAGTTAGATTATTTTGGATTATCTTGGTGGCTTAATTAATTTCAACTTTCAGAACTTTAAGATAATAAATCTGTTTTATTTTAAGCCACAAAATAAGTGTTCATTTGCTGTGGCAGCAATGGAAAAATAATACACTGTTCCTCTACAAAGTCCTTAAATTTAAAAAAGAGCTAGAATATAGAATGCATAGTGAATTGGATATGCACACAACTATGTTTCATTCAGTTCTTGGAAATTCAGCAAGATGCTTAGTGTCCTAAAATGAGGGGAAAAAAATTCAGAGATATACTAACCACAAAATTCAAGAGAAGGTCAGTATTTTACTTATAAGGTCAAATTCACATTCCAAAGTTTCACATAGAGTTTGGAGGGTAAAAGACCTCATTGAGCAAAAGCTGGGGTTTAAGAAGGGTCAGGTTTTAAAAGCCTAGGCCAAAAGGGTTGGACTCAATCCTAGTACTGCTATTTACTAGTATACTGTGAGTTTGAGAAAATGCCAAATTGCTCTAAGCCTCAGTTTGCTTCCCTGACCATTGGCAATGTTCAACATGCTATATTTACTAAAGGGATAACATGAGATACATATGAACCCTCTGCACAGTTCTGTCAACAGAAAAAACCATCAGCTTCTAGCAATTTAAATTTTTCCTACTGTAATAGATTTGATATCCACACACTCTAGCAAACTGAATAGAGTAACCAGAGGGAAACAATTTACTATATCAATCAGAAGTTTTGACTGTGTATCAGGTACTTTATCAGGCACTGTGTTGGAGCAGTGAATAAGATAAACACCCCCGCTCCACTAAACTTGGAGTTGCCTAAACAAGAGTAATTTTAAAAACATTTAGTTTATTTAATGTTCTCAGTAGGTAACAAGGTAATTAAGAAGGAAATTCTAAATTTTGATATATTTCAATTACATGTAGTATATATCATAATATTCATAATGTATGATAATTATAATGAAGATCATACATAAATATGTATTGAATACACCTGTTTTTAGAGAGTGATGGGAGAATGCCATTGACTGAGGCCAGAAAGACAGTGGGGGAAGCATGATGTTAGCAGACTATTTGGGGAAGTGCTCTAGTTTGTCACTGTAATTTCTATGGACCCAAGTTCAATGTTAGAAATAAATTAGTATCACAAATGAAAAAAAGAAATAAAGAAGTTGGTATCAAAATCTCAACACTTGTTGAAGATACAACTCAATAAAGGAAAAAATATTCATTCACTCAGTAAGCAAATGGGTGAAATGCTTTATAGTGAGAGGATCATTTAAATTTCCTCGTATAGTATATGAAGATAAAAGTCATCATTGTGGAGTTCTTTTGTACAAAAAGGACAAGATTATAAGGCTCAAACAAAGGAAGGCCAGGAAATTCTACACCTTTCCCAGTTAGGACCAATATTAGCCCCTGCAAGGACAAAGAAACAAAGACATTTTCTTGAGAGCTGGTTAGTTGTCATGAAGCTGGGGTTATCTCAAGAATTGTTGACAGATATGAAGCTGGGGATATAGCTCAGTTGGTAGAGTGCTTGCCTTGTATGCACAAGGCCCTGGGTTCAATCTCCAGCACCATAAAAAAAATGTATTGTTCACAAATAACCTAAAACTGTCATAGCAAATGTTGCTTGTATGTTGCTTGTATAATCCTTAAGAGATTTTTAATCTTTGCCTTTTAAATGTACATAAACTGGCATCTCCTTATAGTTTTTGTGCATTTCTCAGATCATGAACGAGGCTGAACATGCTTGGCTATGTAAGTTTCTTCCTCTCTGAAATACTGTTCATGCCCGTACCTGTCATTTGTCCATTCTTCTATTGGGTTATTTAACCTCTCCTTTTTCATTTGTAGGGAGTTTATATGAACTTGGTGTTTAATTGGTATAGTGAGTTGGATGGTGGTCCCCAAAATGAATGCCCACCTGGCATCAGTGCATGTTACTTTATTACAAAAAAGGATCTTTGAAGATATAATTAAGTGAAAGACCTTGGTATAAGATCATTCTAGATTAATCTGTTCGGCCCTAACTCCAATAATGCATACTAAAAGACACACTGTACTAGAAAGTCTAACCATGGCAATTAGGAAGTGTAAAGAAATGACAGAAGCAAGACTAGAAGAAAAGAAGTGAAACTATTTATGTTTATAGATCATAAAATTTTGTATTTAGGAAAACTTAAATAATCTTCAAAATTTTATTAGAGATAATGAACAAGTTTGACAGACTTGTAGTATATGAGTATACAAAAAATCATCAATTGTATTTCTACACTTCAGTATTGAACAATCCAACATGAAAGTAAGAAAGTTCCATTTACACATAAGTGATGAATCCTCTGAAAGAGAAATTAGGAAAACTCCCCCTTTCACAATAGCCTCGAAAAAAAAATACCTGGGAGTCAATTTAACAAAAGAGGTGAAAGACCTCTACAATGAGAACTACAGAACACTAAAGAAAGAAATTAAAGAAAACCTTAGAAGATGGAAAGATCTCCCATGTTCTTCAATAGGCAGAATTAATATCAAAATAGCCATACTACAAAAAATGCTATACAAATTCAATGCAATTCCAATTAAAATCTCGATGATGGACCTCATAGAAATTGAGCAAGCAATCATGAAATTCATTTGGAAGATTAAGAGGTCCAGAATAGCTAAAGCAATCTTTAGCAGAAAGAGTGAAGCAGGTGGCATCACAATACCAGACCTTCAACTATACTACAAAGCAATAGTAACAAAAAACAGCATGGTATTGGCACCAAAATAGGCAAGTAGACCAATGGTACAGAATAGAGGACACAGAGACAAACCCACATAAATACAGTTATCTCATACTTGACAAAGGAGCCAAAAACATACAATGGAGAAAAGATAGCCTCTTCAACAAATGGTGCGGGGAAAACTGGAAATCCATATGCAGCAAATTGAAACTAAACCCCTATCTCTCACCTTGCACAAAACTCAGCTCAAAATTGATCACAGACCTAGGAATTAGACCAGAGATTCTGCACCTAATAGAAGAAAAAGTAGGTCCAAATCTTCATCATATTGGCCTAGGACCAGGACCATCATATTGGCCTGGGACCATTCCTTAACATGACTCCCAAAGCACAAGAAATAAAAGCAGGAATCAATAACTGGGATAGATTCAAACTAAAAAGCTTTTTCTCAGGAAAGGAAACAATCAGCAATGTGAAGAGAGAGCCTACAGAGTGGGAGAAAATCTTTGCCACACACACATCAGATAGAGCACTAATCCCCAGAATATATAAAGAACTCAAAAAACTCTACAGCAAGAATACAAATAACCCAATCAATAAATGAGCTTAGGAAATGAGCAGACACTTCACAGAAAAGGATCTACAAGCAATCAACAGGTATATGAAAAGATGTTCAACATCTCTAGTAATAAGAGGAATGCAAATCGAAACTACCTTAAGATATCATCTCACCCCAATTAGAATGTCTATTATCAAGAAAATAAGCAACAATAGGTTTTGGTGAGGATATGGGGAAAAGGTACACTCATACATTGCTGGTAGGGTTGCAATTTAGTGCAGCCACTCTGGAAAGTGGTGTGGAGATTCCTCAAAAAAGTTGGAATGGATCCACCATTTGACCCAGCAATCCCACTCCTTGGCCTATACCAAAAGGACTTAAAATCAGCATACTAGAGTGATGCAGTCACATCAATGTTTATAG
>JAJEJO010002097.1:123883-218190 GCA_020662805.1 Glaucomys volans | reverse complement strand
AATGATTTCTCTTTTAAGTGGTTTATGACACATAGCGGGGGTGAGGGAGGTACAGGAAGAATGGAGAAGGGATGGATTGTATAGAGGAAAATGAGGGGTGGGAGGGGGTGGGGAAGGAAAGATAATAGAATGAGACAAACATCTTTACCCTATGTATATGTATAAATAGGCAAATTATATGATTCTACTTTGTGTACAACCAGAAAAATGATAGTTGTACTCCATTTGTGTGCAATGAACTAAAATTAAAAAAAAATTATATGGTTTGTAATAAACAGGGAAAAATATAACACTCAAAATTTTTTTTAATATTGTAAATGATTCAGTGAATTAATTCCATATTAGCACTTTTAAATGTATTTTAGTGCAGAGATTAACAACAAAAAATAATTTATTTTCTATCATTTCTTCAAGGATGTTGCACTAAAGGAAACTTTTGAATGCATGACCAGGTAGGAGTAAAGGCTGTAGCATCTTTTTCAATATTATGCTTGAGGTATTTGCTTTAAAATTTGCATCATTAACTTAAAATTGTTATGATTAATAAATTCTTAAAAATTTTGGTGAAAAAAAAAGAAAGTTCCATGTACAAACAAAACAAATAAAACACTTATAAATACTTCAAAATAAAGTTCTTATTTTTAAGTGTTTTTTAATGTTTTAGTTAAAATAAAATACTTAGAAATAGATGTAATGAAGAAGATACAAGATTTATACACTGAAAACTATGAAAATTCATTGAAAGAAATTAAAAGTTAGATAATTAAAGGCATTTGTGTTCGTGGATTGGAAGAATTAATATTGTTAAGGTAATAGTCCTTCTCCAAAGTGATCTACTGATTCAAAGTTACCCCTATCTAAATTGAACAGACTTTCAAAAATTTTTTTGTAGAAGTGGAAAAGCTGATCATAAAAGTCAAATGGTATCACAGGGGCCCCAAATGTCAAAGCAATGTAGGAAAATAAGAACAAAGTTGGAAGACTACTCCTGATTTCAAAACTTAATGAAGGTACAGTAATCAAAACAGTGTGGTACGAGCACAAGAAGAGACATTTAGGCAAAAGGAATAGACTTGAGAGTTCAGAAGTAAACCAATTCATCTCCAGGAAGTTTAGTTTCAACATGGGTATCAAACCCAGTCAATAGAAAAGAACAGCGTTTTCAAAAAAATGGTGGTAGAACAACTGAATGTCCACATGGGAAAGAATAAACTTGAATCCCTACCTCATACCATATGTCAATCAAGTTAATAGCCTAAATATAAAGGCTTAAATTGTAAAACTCTTAAAATTAAACATAGGGGTAAATCTTTATGACCTTGGATTTGATAGTAATTTCATAAAGATTACAGCACCAAAAGCACAAGAAAAATGAATAAATTGGACTTCATAAGAATAAAACATTTTTTTAAAACAAAGGATACTAGCTAGAATGGTGAAAGACAACATAATGGAGAATTTGCAAATGGCATACCTAATAATGACCTGAACTATAGCTATAATACATAAAGAACTCTTAAAGTTCAATAATAAAAGGTCCAATAATCTAATTAAAAATAGGCAAAAGATTTGAATAGCATTTCCCCAAAGAAAATATACAAAAGACTGCTGATAAGTACATAAAAAGTGTTCAACATCTTTGATAATCAGAGAAATGCTAATCCAAACCATAAGGAAATATTTCTTCACACCTGCTACAATGGTTATTGCAAAAATGATAGATGGAAACCAGTATTGGCAAGGATATGAACACATGGGACTTACACACTTTGTGAGTGAGAATGTGTAATGTTGCAGTTTGGTAGTTCCTCAAGAAGGAAAACATAACATTACCATGTGACCTGGGAATTCTCCTCCCACGAACATACATACCTAAGTGATTTGAAAGAAATATTTTCCAAAAAAGCTTGTTCATGTGTTCCTGGTAGTGTTCATGTGAACATATGTTCATGGTAGTGTTTTCAAAATAGCCAGAATGTGGGAACAAATCAAATATTCACCACCTGATGAAAGGAGCAATGAAAAGTGGTGTGTATTTGCAGTAGGATATTATTGAACTATAAAAGGAATGATATATTACTATATGCCTCAACATAGATAAAGCTTGAAAACATGCTAAGTGAAAGAAACCCTGTCACATAATATTGCATTTTTTAGAAAGGTCAAGCACAGGAAAATTTATTGAGACAGAAAGCAGATCAGTGGTTGCAAGAGGATGGGTGTGAGGGAGATGAGGGAGTGACTGTTTAGTGAGTGTAATGTTTCCTTGAGGAGTGATGAAACTATTCTGGAATTATTTTGTGGCGATGGTTGTGCCCTGTCTTGAATGAACTAAGAGTTACTCATGTTTTACAGTTTTTAAATGGTTAAGATGGTGAATTTTGTGTTATATGAAATTTGACTCATCAAAAAAAAAAAAAAAAAAGAGAACAGGTTACTTTAGAAGTCACCATCCCAAATGACTGGAAAGGCAAAGGGGCGTGCAGCAGTGCATGGGGAAAATTATGGGCCCCGCTTGGAGTGGGCACAATGTCCATTCATACTCCCCTTGAGCACAGTCCCATGCTGCACCCTGCATCTAGGCAGGCTGGAGTATGTGACCTAGCAGTGGTCAGGAAAGGAGAAGGAATTGGGCTTTGTTGGGAAGCCAGTGGTCTCTGCCTAGAGTGTTTGAACAGGGGCTAGAACTTCCCTGATGATTCTCATGCCCAACGATGTTTGATAGCTGCTATTCTAGAAACTCAGGACCCACAGTTTTGTCTCTGTTATTCTTTTTTTTTTAATTAATTTATTTTTTTTTATTTACTTATTGATTCATTGAACACAAATGGAGTACAGCTATTGTTTCAAGGGTTGTACACAAAGTAGAGTCACACCATCTGTGCTTTCTTGCATGTACACAGGGCAATGATATCTGTCACACACTCTGTTATTGATTTTACCCCCCACCCACCCCCACCCCTCCCTTCCCTCTATGCTAGCTATCTTTCCTCCATTCTTGCCATCTTTCCCCCCCACATTATGCATCATCATTCATTTATCAGAGAGACCATTCGGCTTTTGGATTTTTGGGATTGGCCGATCTCACTTAGCATAACAGTTTCCAACATCATCCATTTACCCACAAATGTCATAATTTTATTCTTCTTTATGGCTGAGTAATATTCCATCGTGTATATATACCACAGTTTCTTTATCCATTCATCTACTGAAGGGCATCTAGGTTGATTCCACAATCTAGCTATTGTGAATTGAGCAGCGATGAACATTGATGTGGCTGCATCACTGAGGCAATCTGATTTTAAGTCCTTTGGGTATAAGCCAAGGAGTGGGATAGCAGGGTCAAATGGTGGATCCATTCCAAGTTTTCTAAGGAATCTCCACACTGCTTTCCAGAGTGGCTGCACCAACTTGCACTCCCACCAGCAATGTATGAGTGTACCCTTTTCCCCACATCCTCGCCAACACCTGTTGTTGCCTGTGTTCTTGATAAAAGACATTCTAATTGGGGTAAGATGAAATCTTAAGGTGGTTTTGATTTGCATTTCTCTTATAACGAGTGATGTTGAACATTTTTTCATAAATCTGTTGATTGCTTGTAGATCTTCCTCTGTAAAGTGTCTGTTCATTTCCTTGGCCCATTTATTGATTGGGTTATTGGTGTTCATGGTGTAAAGATTTTTGAGTACTTGGTAGAGTCTGGAGATTAGTGCTCTGTCCGAAGTGTGTGTGGCAAAGATTTTCTCCCACTCTGAAGGCTCTCTCTTCACCCAGAATTGCTAAAGCAATCCTTAGCAAGAAGAGCGAAGCAGGGGGTTTCACAATACCAGACCTCCAACTATACTACAGAGCAATAGTAACAAAAACAGCATGGTATTGGTACCAAAATAGACAGGTAGATCAATGGTACAGAATAGAGGACACAGAGACAAACCCAAATAAGTACAGGTATCTCATACTTGACAAAGGAGGCAAAAACATGCAATGGAGAAAAGACAGCCTCTTCAACAAATGGTGCTGGGAAAACTGGAAATCCATATGCAGCAAAATGAAACTAAATCCATATCTCTCACCCTGTACAAAACTCAACTCAAAGTGGATTAAGGACCTAGAAATCAGACCAGAGACTCTGCACCTAATAGAAGAGAAAATAGGTCCAAATCTTCATCATGTTGGCCTAGGACCAGATTTCCTTAACATGACTCCCAAAGCGCAAGAAATAAAAGCACGAATCAATGATTGGGATAGAGTCAAACTAAAAAGCTTCTTCTCAGCAATGGAAACAATCAGCAATGTCTCTGTTATTCTATATGTAGGTTTCCATGAGCAGGGAGGAAGGCAAGGCCCCGAAGTCAAAAGTACAAAAGGAGTTTTGAGGGAAAGAAAGTTGACCTGTGATTGAAACATTAGAGGTTGTAAGTTTGAACATGTTTGGTTTCTGAGCTAAACCAAGAATGTGAAAGCAAAAGGCAACAGTCTCTCATTGATTCACAGGAAAGCATAAAACAAAGCATTAGAATTGCAAATAGTTAAAGATTAGTTCCAAGATGCACAATAGTACTTTAAACCCGTATTTTTTCTTTTCATGATGTGAATAGATATTTTAATACAAACAAAACAATGGTCATTACTTCGATGAGGGTTTTGTAGCATAAGCATAATTGAACATAAGTGTATGATATTTCTCTCCATGTGCAATGCCTATAGCCAAAGCCTACCTGTTAAAATACAAATTCATAACCCAGACAAGGCTCCGTATCTACTCTTAGGTTTTCCGCAGTGCAAAGTAGAAATCAACTGTAGCTTAAATGGGGATTATGACAGTCACACCACTGAGGCAGAAATCTTTGGGTCATTACAAACAGTGACAGACGCAACAGTAGCAAGAAGCAAAAAAACAACCAAAAAACGTTTGGTATCTCATAATATCTCCATGACAAAGGTTAGGACAGACCTACCTAAGGGAGATAGACATGAGTTAGAAAGAAGTCTGGAATGAAAGAATTCATTGCAGACCTACAGACAAGCTGCACTAGTTATCTTCCTGCAGATCCCTCCTGCTTCTGTTGACCTCAGACAAAGGCTCTCTGCAAGCAGAGGAAAACATGCAGAGGAAAGGGGAGAGTGAGGAAGGGTGCATGATGGGATGGGGAAGAACAGAGAGACAGACACATGGAGAGAATCTGTAGAATAAAGGAGCTTTAAAAGCTGAATCAACTACTCGCAGCTGATATTGTATTTAATGGGGAAAGATTAAATGCTTTTCTTCTAAAATCAGGCATTCAACAAAGCACTTTCACTGCTTCTGTCCAGCACTGTACTGGAGGATCTAGCCTGAATGTTTAGATAAGAAAAAAATCAAAGACACTCAGACTGGAAAGAAAGTAGAACTATCTGTATTTGCAGATGATGTTATTTGTATATAGAAAATTCCAAAGAATCCTTACCAAGACTATTAATAAATGAGTTTGGCAGGATTGCAGGAATCAAAATCAATATGAAAAAATGTGTGGTGGTGTATGCCTATGATCCCAGTGGCTCAGGAGGCTGAGACAGGAGGATCATGAGTTCAAATCCAGCCTCAGCAAAAATGAGGCACTAAGCAACTCAGTGAAACCCTCTCTCTAAATAAAAGACAAAAAATGGCTGGGGATGTGGCTTAATGGTCAATGCCCTGAGTTCAATGCCTGGTACCCGCCAAATGAATTGCTATATACATTACTAATGAACACTCTGAAAATTAAATTAAGACAATAATTCTGTTTATACTATCAATACAAATGGAATAGGGTTAAATTTAAATGAGTGTAAGATGTGTATATTGTATACTATAAACCATTGTTAAAAGAAGTAAACAAGGATCTGAATAAGTGGAAAGAAATTCCATATTCATGGATCAGAAGACTTAATATTGTTGATATGGCATTATTTGTCAAATTGACATCTAGACTTAATTCAATATCTTTCAACATTCCAACTAGATTTTATGTAGGAAATAACAACTCAATCCGAAAATAATGTGGACATTTGAGAAACTCATAATAGCCAAACAAACTTGAAAAAGAACAAAGTTATAAATAACACTTTCCAATATGAAAACTTACTATACATTTGCAGCAATCAAGACAATATAATATGATGTAAGAATAGATGGATTAATGTAATAGAACTCTAAGTTCAGAAATAAAACCCTCATATTTATTTTGACAAAGATATCAAGATAATTCTATGGGGGCAGGATTCATTGGTCCTCAAACAACTGGATAGCCCATGCACAGGAATGAATTGCAATATCTCCCTCACATAATATGTATAAGCTAAGGCAAAATGAATCACAGGACTATTGTAAGAGCTAGAACTATAAAATTTGGAGAAAATTTAGGAGCACATCTTCCTGAACTTGGATGAGACAGTGGTTTTCTATCTATGACCCTAAATCATAAACTAAATAAAATAGTAGATATGCTGAATCTTGATCAAAATTAAAATTATTTGTATTGCCAATGACACTATCAAGAAGGTGAATAGATAAACCAGAGAACAAGAGAAAATTATTGTATATTTAATTAGAAATCACTATCCAGCTGGGCACAGTGGTGCACTCTTGTAATCCCAGCAGTGTGGGAGGCGAAGGCAGGAAAATCCCAAGTTCAAAGCCAGCCTCAGCAAGTCAGCAAGATCCTATTTCAAAATGAAAAATAAAAAGTGCTGGGGATGTGGCTAATTGGTTAAGTGCCCCTGGGTTCAATCCCTAGTACCAAAAAAATCAATAAAATAAAATAACTATCCAAAATATATAAAGAAAGAACTCTTTTGACACAGTAAAGACAACCCAATTTAAATGACTTGGAATTTGAGTAGACATTATTTCTCCAAAGAATATTTACAAGGAAAATACCTCTCAACAAAACACACACACTAATATTTATAAAGGTATTATTCATAATGACCAAAAAATGGAAACAGCCCAAATGTCTGCCAGCTGATGAAAGAATATATCAAATGTGGCATAACTATACAGTGAAATGCTATTCAGATCGAAAAGGAACGAAGTTTTGGTGCACATTACAGCATGGATGGACCTTGAAAACATGACATGTAGTGAAAGACAGGCCACATTCACATGAAATGTCTACAGTGGGAAGCCCAGAAACAAAGGACATTAGTATTTGTCTACCGCTGGGCAAAAGTCACTACTAATGGATATGGAATTTCTTATGAAGGAGTCATAAAGGTATTGTTAACTTAGATTTTTGTGGTAGCTATATATACTACATATACTATGTCCTGTTTAATTCTGCCCATGAAATGGGTGAATTTTGTGTCCTGTTGCTATAGATAAGCAAAATGATTTGGCTATGTTACTGACATATTGGAATATTCCTCCAGTGTTGTTTTTGTGGGGTGTTTGGGGTTATGTCCAAGGAAAATCGTAACACAGGAGAAAATTCTTGGGTTAAATGCCAGCCTAACGAGCCCTGTCTATCCCTGCCCTGGTTCTTCCATTTTGGGGCCACAGCCTTGAGGCAGCCCAGCCTGGCACCTCTACCTTGAGGCAGCCCAGTCAGGCACTTCACCCTGGGGTCAGTGGACATTTCAAGGAGCTACCATTGAACTTTGTGTACTTTTCATTTCAATATGTGACCTGAGCAAGTTATCCCATTAAGTTTAGTTTCTTCTTTGTAAAATTGGATGAAAATAACAAGGTGAAACGATCAGTTTCACCAGGTGATTGTGAAGATCAAGCAAGTTGAGGTCTGTGAAGGAAGTAGAGGACATAGGCAGAGGTGCTGATATAAATTAAGATTACTCATTGCCATCTCTCCCACAAGGCAGTGGGTCCTTGATTCTTTTTATGCCTAGGACATTGCATCTGTTATCACTCAGGAAATGTTGACTAATCTGTCAGACCTGGGAGGATCTTCCCCTAACTTTCCCTTTTTACAGGTGAGTTCACGGAGGCCCTGAAAGAAGGAGCTTGCCCAACAAACCACCACTGACAGTGCTGTGTCCTGGGCTCTGAGACCAGGTAAGTCTCTCTGCTCGCCCTCCAGCTGCCTTGTGTGCTCAGACACTCACTTTTTTCTACCTGGGAAAACCTCTGTGTGTTAGTCAGCTTTTCATCACTGTGACCAAAATACCTGATTAGAATAACTTAAGAGGAGGAAAAATTAATTGTGGGCTCACAGTTTCAGAGGTCTCAGTCCTTGTCGGCTAAGTCCATTACTCTGGGCTCAAGGTGAGGCAGAATATCATGGTGGAAAGGTATGGCAGAGAAAAACTGCTCACCTCCTTGCAGTTGTGCAGCAGAGAGAGAGAGAGAAGGAGGGAGAGAGGGAGGAAGAGAGGGAGAGAGAGACAGACAGACAGACAAACACAGACACAGACACCAGGAACCAGGACAGAATATAATCCCGAAGGCCACATCCCCAGTAACTTGTTTCCTCCAGCCACATACCCCCACCTGCCTACAGGTTCATGTAGTCATCCAAATTATTAATCCATCAAATGGATTAATCCACTAATGAGGTTCCAGCCCCCATGATTGAATCATTGCCTTAAAAAAAAACACTTCTGACCCTTGCTGTCCTGAGGAATATGCTTTCAAAACATGAGATTCTGGGGGAGATATTGCAGGTCCAAGTCTTAACACTCTGATAAGCCTTTTGCTATGATTAAGTGAGGGCAGCAAAGTTGCCCTTTCTCTGAGCGAACACAGATGAGATTCAGTGGCCTGAGGCAGGATTTCTGTGGAGCAATGCTGCTGGGTGGGGGCAAAGCCACAGAGGCTGCTGGAACCACCAGGAAGCCCCTGCCAGGAGCCAGCTCGCACCCAGAGGGCCTCCCCGCTGTGGCCCATAAATCGTGTGGAGAGTATGCCAGACTGGACCGATGTGTGGTTTTGTGTGTCTCTGACAACCATTCAACTGAGTTATTACCAAGTGAACGTGAACATATGCATTTCACACGCATGTTCTGCGACCCCTGGAATTTGTCCAAACTCATCAGAATCTGAGACTGAGACAAAGTTCATGACCCAAAGATAAGAATCTGGAGAGCTTTTGGAATACCTAATCCTCTGTATGTTTTAATCCCCCCCTTTAAAAAAACAGGGCTTTCTGTTGCTGTGTTATTCATATTGACTAGACACTTCTGACATATTTAATAGGAGAAACCTCATCTAGTACAAAGCATCTGATTTGTTAACAAAGTTCCCACTCTGTAACTAATGTGCTGTGTGACCTCAGGCAAGGACTTTAACCTTTCTGATCATGAGTTTTCTCAGGCATAATAGAAGTCTCTGATTTCTAAGATACTTTCAGTGGTAACGTTTTATGTGTCTAAATCTACCCCATCATGCCTTTAACAGATCCCTTAGGAAGTGTTTGCCCAGCCTTTGTGATGCCCGCAGATTCCTACAATTTGCATTTGTGCCATCTCCACCTGTTTGATACAGAAGGGAGAGGGAGAAAAACACAAGATTGGCATCTGTTCTGTGAACAGGATATTTCATGACATAGAAGAAAGAAGCAGATGGAGATTTAAATCTCAACTCTGCCAGTAACATTCTGTGTGGCTCTATCTTCGTTATATAGTAAATACATAAAGTACTTAGCACAGTGAATTCTATTTATATTTATTAAATTTAAGTGCATATTAAATCTATATGATGCACTTCATATAGTACCTGGATATAACAGGAGATTACTACCTACTAATCACCCATTTCCCTGCTCTTGCTGTTTTTGCCCCTCACTGGGGTAAACGGGTGAATGGGTAGCAGCTGCCCATCTACACGTTGGAAGATCTGGAATTTCCAGTGCTTTCATCCTGAGCTCCCCTGGTGGCCCATTCCATGGATCAGGCTCATTTGCTTTGGAGAGCTGACCTGAAATCAGACCTCAGACAGTTTCCCTGGAAATCCAGTGCTTTGCAATCAGGGGACAATCATTGCTGCCATTGTTGGGTGATTTTTTTTTTTTTTTAAGCTGGACACAACAAGCTGGTAAACTGGATGGACTGTGCTTTGGACATGACGTTTCTAGGGTAAGGAATTATCTATAAATGCCTTTCAGTTTAAAACTTTAAATTCCCAAATTGTGGATAATGGGGAGAAGCTGTCAATTTGCATGTATTTCTTCTCGCCCTTCTTACTGTAACAGTAATGGGGCATTCAGGTAAGAACTGGGTCTTTTGCCCTTAGCTCTTTTTCCTTCCAAATTTCTGATGTACATTCTGTCCTGCCTAATAGGCAATATTTCCCTGAAATTCTGCTACCACGAATCTCTCTCCTTTTCCAAGCAATTGTTAGAAGACGGTACAAACCTGTTTTCTTGCCTTTAGCCCTGGGATCCCTTCGTCTCTTAGTAACATAGAATTATTTCCTGTGCTGCTTGGAGATACTTTGCTCAGTAACATGCTCACAAGCGCTAAGATATCTCAACCAACACCTTGCATTTAAATAACCCAATCTTGTTCACATACTCACAGGAGTCTGGGGAGGTGAGTGGGTCAAGGTAGATTCTGTGTTTCTTCAAATTCATGCACACTTCTCTGGAGATAACAATCTATTCTACAAATTATCCATTTGCCTAGTAAATTCAAGGGGCTGAGGAGCACATTGACAGAGCTTGGCACCTGGCAGTCTTATTCTGGTCCTTACAATATCCTGCCTCAGCATATAAATGTGGCTATTTCACCAAAAAGTTATTTTCTCCTTGGTTGTTATAAACTTTCCAGGCAATTTCCCAAGGAAATGTTTAATTGAGAGAAGGATATTATAAAATAGATTGGAACTTCCTCTCCCAGAGGCAGCTGGGAAATGTGTATTTCTTGCCAAAACATTTTCTGAAAGTGTTTAAACCAAAATTTAAAATGGGCATAAAATTACTCTTTCTTCTCTCTCTTTCCTCACCTCCTCATTTCTGTAGATTTCTGGGAAGAGTGAAAGAAGATTTTATAACTTGCCAATATATTTGTCTCTCTCTTACACTTGAACGTAACATAGATTTCAATCCCTCCAGATGTCAATTTGTTGGCTGATTTTTAATCATGACCACAGATGTTCTCTACATTTTTGTCAACTTATTTAAAATATTCTGTTGTTTGTGCTTATTAAATGCTATGCCTGGAAGATACATTCACATTTGGCTAATTTGATGATGTCAAAGCAAGTAGTCAGGACAGCCTGCAGAAATCCAGTTTTCTTCTTTGCTGGGAGAAGGACGGGCTGCCCCTTTCCAAGGCAGAGCCTAATGCCAGGAAAGTGGCAGGTGAATGCCTTCCCCTTTCAGCCACCTTTGCTGAACCAATGATTCACGCACCTAACTTTACCAAAAATACTGTGGTTTGGCAATTTAGGACCACTACACAACATCAAGACAGGTTTGTTCAGTAAATTATCTTAATTTTGAATATATTTTCACATTTCACGTACATACACTTCTTAGGTTAGAAAGTATTCACTAAGACATCAGAGTGGGGTGGATATTTTCTTTACATGGCTGTCCCAGGAGGTGCTGGTGAAGTGAGTGTTAATGAGCAGGTTCACAGGTCGGTCAGGGCAGGTGCTGTAGCTCGAATTGTCCCATTGCAGGAGTGGAGAGAGCAGGGTCTTTGGTCCCCAGCTCTCAGCCACCACTGGTGGAGGGTCCTTCTTCCAGAGTTGGAGGGGCATTAAGCCTCCAGCACTTCCAGCCTGGCCTGGGTCCACCCAGCATATTCTCTTAAGCAGAAAGTTGTAGGTGCTACAATAAGATGTCACCCCCATGTCCTAGAATGGTGACCAAATGGCCACACCTGTACACTGAGCACATCAGCTGGTAGGCCATCTAGGATGTGGGAAAAGGAAATTGAAACAGGAGTATCTGTGAATCTGTGAATTGTGAAGTCAGATTAATGACCCAGCAAGGTAGCCAGGGTCCCTTCTCCATTTAAGATTAATTGTACAGTCAGTGCAACATGGGAGTTAAAAATCACTCTAAGTTCAGCTAAAATGAGCAGCATTTTCTTTTGTGTATATTCTCATTTTCCCTGGCTGTATTGTTCTCTTCCATCCCTAATGACTAGCATAAAGCCCAGCACACACTAGACTCACAATGGTTTCAGGTTTTCTGCAGTTTCTCTCTCATTTCCCAGTGCCGAACTTGTAACTTACAAATGCAGTCTATACCTTGGGGCTCCAATCTTCCTTTGCTTCCAAGTGTTTTTCAGAATCTCATCTAACTCCAAATTTCATGAGTTAAGACTGTTAGGATTCCAAGAGGTGATCTGTTGTGGCCAAGTGTCCTATTTTCCAAATGTCTTTCAACTCTAGCTTGTCAATTCTGATTCTTATTTGTTTAATTTGAGCAAGTTTTCTGTCTCCTCCTAAATTTTTTTGCAGGGGCAGTCTTGGGGATTAAACCCAGGGCCTCCTGTACACTAGGGAAGTCCTCTACTACTGAACCCCAGCCCCAAACCCTGCCTCCTAAATCTTAAAGAAGTTCCATCAGTGTTGTCTGGTCCAAGGCTGTCAGTTCTGCTCGACTGTGAGGGTGACTGGCACCAGCTCCACCCCCCCGCCCATGACTCCTTTCCCTCACCTGCCGCACCCTCCATCCTGACACTGACAAGGCTTCCAACTCCAGTACAGATGTGAACTCAAATTTAAAGGACTTATTTAGTGCTGGCGAGATTTTACTTCCCTCAAGTAGTAAGAAATGAAGCAGAGTCTTTCATTTTAAGAGAAACAATGATCATATTTTTGTCTCGTGTGTTAAGCTAGTCAAAGGTAATATGTAACTCCGCTGATTGTCTAAATCTCTAATATCTCTACATTTTCTGTTGATCTAAACTTGTATCTAAGTCTTTTTTTCCACTATGATAAATACTTTATTTTTCAGTCTTCAATATATGGCAAAAAGAGCAGGAAAGTGAAATAGGAGGCTGCAGTCACAAATCCACATTTAAAGATTTTCTACAACTATTTAGCTGTTGGCTAGGTCAGTGGCACCGAAAGCAAACAAACGGCACCTAAGATGATTTATTGCTTTAGGGATGGGACTGTCTTTTCTGTGGACACAGCCATTGCTGGTAAAGGTAGAGGATTGTGCCTTCCAGAGACGAGAGCACCCCATTAATAATGAATGATGGAGAGTCCTGCAAAGTCAAGGGGACTGTTTGAGGTGTCCTTGTTTATCTTGGGCTCTTCTTGAAAGTCTTCAAACTATGTATGAAGACTTTCTTCCCAAATCTAGGACTAATTAATCATGTAAACATGAACAAGGTGTTCATTGTTTCTTCAATTGCAAACTTGGGACAAATACTACCCTACTCGCCCAAAAGGGAGCTAGAGAGCATAAGATAATATGGACGAAAATTAGTTTGTTATCACACAGAGTGATACTATTAATATTGAGGTTGACTCTTCTTTTTAGATTAACTACTAAGGAGGGGTGTGGGTTTTAAGATTATTGCAGTAGCTGGGAGGTAGCTCAGTAGTAGAGCACTTGCCTGGCATGCACTAGGAAAAAAAAGGAAATTTCAACCATAGCAGTATTAAGTTCTTTCTTCCTGAGTCCTGCCAAGAAATAATATTGGAATTTCTATAAGGTATAAAAGATCTGCTTTTTTTTTCTTTTAACTAACCTGCCTTGGAATTCCCAGACTATAGTTCTCTGCCCAAATTAGCAAAATTGGCAGGAATGAGACAGACTCTGCTTCTCAATAGCCAAATGCTACTGAGGTTGATTAAGATTCATTTATAGCTATGAAATGTACTATGATATTCAACCAAGTTTTTCTCATCAAATTATATATCTGGCATACTGCTGATGCTGCAGTTGCCCCTAACCACTGCTGTAAGACTCAAGGGATTATTTGGTCTTTATGAAACTGGAGGTACATTTTGTTTACTTAAATAGCAAAATAAGAACTCAAATCTTAGGCCTATACCTGGCATCCATTTTTCATTTGTCATAGTTAAGTCAGCTATAGTTCAATCAAACAATATGTATCAACTCATTAAGTGCCTACCACGTGCCTTCCATTCTTTTTGACTCTGGGACTAAGATGGGTTCCTGTGGATGTGTTCCTGATGAGCAGCAGGAATAAATTTCCCTGAGTGGGCCATGATATTTGCTTAATTTAGGAGCATGAATACCCTTGTTCAGCTTGACCAAGGGCTTGATTAACATTCTGCTACTGGGCAATTGTTTCTTCTGTCCCCAGGTGAAGCCCAGAGAGTTGAGCATTGATTACTTCCTCCAATGTGGAGGCCACGTCTCTCAGCAGTGGGGAGCTTCACTGTTTTTGTGCATGGCCTCCTTTGGCAGTCTGATGAAACCAAAGGACCCTTCTCAGAATGTTTTAAATGCAAGAGATAAAAGACAGAGTTACAAAGGAAAACAATTATGTTGAAATAGACTTTCATGTTGGAAGACTCTAGGTTAAAAACCCCTGTGGGTGAAGAATCTTTTTTGATAAAGAACAGTGGTACTACAAAAAAAGAGATTTAAAATATTTATATGGATCTTTATAGTGCTTTTCCTTTGAAGAGTTTAGAGTTTTATTAGAAACATTTGAACAGTGATAATATCTCCTCAATACAGACACAAAAATCTGCCCATTCCAAAGACTGCTGCTGTGGAGGGCTACACCTCTAGCTTTCTCCCCTTCCTGTCGCCCCTTCTAAAGGAATGACCACAGCCATCCCAATTCTCCAGTACCTGACCATTGGGTAGGGGCCCAGGGTTTAAGGTGGAATTGCTATGAAGAGCAGGGAACAGGAAAGGCCAGAGGCTGAGCGTAAGATGAAGTCAAACCTATAAAGGCTGTAGAGGAGGGAGAAGGTAGACAAAGGCAAAGTAGACCCAAGCACTCTAAGTATGGATCTAGAACAAGGGTGGATGAAAAATGGACTTTTCTGACCTGCTAGCTATGTCATGGCATAGCTCTGATACAATTCAAAGTGTCTAAGTCCAGAGAGAAGTAAATACAATTCACAATATTTGGCAGTACTTTACTAAACAGGTATTATTTCTTCTACATATTAATGAAAATTCTCATTTTTGCAAATAAACCCTAGTCATGAAAAGTGAACTTAGAAATGTTCTATAAATTTAGTTGGGACAGTTAGGATAGTTGTTGTTTGTAGGACATTCCTGATTTCTTAAAAATAAATGGGGCAACAGATAAGTCATTCTCACCCACAAAACCAGAGAAGCATTTATTCTGTGCTCTGCCGCCCCAACTGCCTTGTTAAACCAGTCTGTCCTGACCAACAGAGCCACCTAGTGGCTGTTGTGGGAAATGCTCTACCCCAGAGTTTACCCTGGTGCTTCTCAGTCTGAAGCCTTTCAGGATCTCCCCAAGAGCTTGCTAAACAACAGACTGCTCTACCACACTCCCAGAGCTTCTGATGAAGTCTAAGGCGAGGCCCAATAATTTGCATTTTGAACAAGTTCTCAGGGAATAAAGATTAAAGTGGTGCTGCTGTCTGAGGACTCCTGAGAACCTCTGCTATACAAGGAACAGTATTCTTCCCTCCAAGGAGGTTGTGCACGAGGTTGTACTTCTTTTAACAGTCTCACTGACCAGTTATCTCACACTTTAGATCTATCTCCCTTTTTATATGGATTCACACTTCCTTACGTAGTCACAATTTTGTGCATGTCTTGTCCAACATTAATCTAAGATATCACAGAACAAAACTCCCTCCTTTTCCTTTCTTCTAATTTTCATTCATTCATTTATTCTTTCTCTCTTTCTTATTTTTACCTTTTTTTGTTGTAGCTGATATTTTAAAAGGAAAAAAAGTTGATACAGTCTCATATGCATGATTAGCTAACACATCTGATTAAGTAAATAACACCATGAGATTTGAAGTTTGCTAATTACCAGCATATTCTGAAGCTTTGGAAAATGTCCAATTATTTATATCATCACTGAAGTTCCCACTTGCTTCTACATCTTCCTTTAATTACAATGTGTTTTTATCAAGAAATATTCAGAGTACAAAAAGTTATTTTTGTTGTTATTAACTATTTTGTTGCAAGCATAGAATTTTATAACTACATTATGGGTCAAGAAGATTTGGAGGAGTTCATAAGCATATTTTCTAACTTTTTTTTGTGAAATAGGTTCTGGTTTCCAAATTAAAACTCAACTTATAAATTAATTGATCTTTGGATATTATGTACTTATTAGTTGAGGATCAACAATGCTGATATGAGGATTTGACAATTCCGTTGTGTGCACTTCCAGAATTCATGACAAGGGAGTTACTTAAAACACACAAATAGCAGAAAGGCAGATCCACGGTGCTTAAGGTTTTTAGTTATAACCAAATGCATAATTTGGGGTACCCCAAAGCTTCAGAATGGCTTAAATGCCTTATCTCTTTATTTCATCTCAGGAACATTTTGAAAATAAAATCAAACAAACAGCTGTTCCTCCCAGTTGGTTTCATCTTTTCATGAAAACAAAACCCCACAACTTCAACAGACATTGATGCATGTGCAGGTCCTGTTGGAACCAGCATGCAATCCATCAGCCCTTGCCCCCAGAGATCGTGTCTCTCAGACTCTAGAGTGGAAAGCTGAGGGTTCCTTCAGTGAGATGAAAGTTGTGTGGAGGATGCCCTCACGCCACCTTTGTCGGTGTCTCCACAGCCAAAGTGACTTTATAGGCCATGTGAAAAAATACGGACGACTAATTTATAAACAAAGACTTCCTTTGAAGTTAGGAAGACAAGTGGGTTCAAAACACTTGTATGTGTGACTAAACACAGGGCTTTTTAGAAGTTTTTTTTTTTTTTTTCTGAAACATCCAGGACTTTTGACACACTAAATTCACACATGTGAAATTTAGTAGGACCTTGGTGTCCAATAGTCTCTTAGATCTCTGTACCTCTGGAAATAAGAAAAACTGTTTAAACTGAGATGTTCGTGGTTCCTATGTCTGTTTTAAGGTTTCTTCCATGAGGAAAGATGGGAGTCATGATTCTGCTGCCTTCAACCCTGAGATCCAGCGTGGGCAGCTTAAGGCAAGGTAAAGTATTGGTGTATAGAAAATGGATGCTTAAGGTATCGCCAACACCTTTTCCCCAAGGAAACAAGTCCTTGAAGGAAATGCAGGAATCAGTACCCTGTTACCTCCCACATCTCTACCCCACAAGGCTCCAACAATGATGGGTTGTTTGTCTCTGCCTGGAATTGAAAATCTCTGGAGATAAGGCTATGTGACTAACTGAGGCACAATAATTTGGTGGTGGGCTGCCCCAGAGTGTTCTCTTCATAGGTTCCTGTAAGGTCTCTGAAGCTTTGTCCCCCTAGGGCCAGATGCTGCACTGAGCAGAACAGAAGGTGCCAATCATGCTGTAACCAATTGTAACCAAATGCTGGCTTGCAATTCAAAACCAGACTCATTAATGACAAAGTTTCATCTCATCAGAAAAACTCCCTTAGATCTGTTAGATTCATTGCATATGTGTGCACTCATTCTCACCAATACGCAGTTTGAATCATCTTCAAGTCAATTTGTTTATGATAACCAAGCAGTCCAGAATCCTGGACAAGCATGGGAATCTGGGATGCATGAATAAGGATCCTATTCAGAGCAAGGGATTTTCTGGTCTCTTCTTTGCCTCTGAGGCAGGATTTCTACCTTGTCTTGACATTTCTCATCACTGAAGCCTTCACCCAGCCAGTGAGCCCAGGTCTTGAGTATAAAGTACCAGTGCATCTCTCTGCTCAGCAGGCAGCTCCTCTGTACTTATCATTGGTAGGACTAATATCAACATATGCAAAAAACAGCTGCTGCCTTTGGATCTCCAGCACCCAAGACCAAAAATAAGTCTAACAAATCTAATACATTTTCCAGTGCCTGTCCCAAAAGTTTGAAAATAACTCCTTACATTACTTTTGTTTTCATTTTATAGCCCCAGGAGGGAAATATCTATCAAATTTAGTGTATGCATTTTACTTTGTGGCACTTCAAGATTCAACCATATCATCTATAATGAAAACAGAGTAACCTTTAAATACAATTTTTTTTAAACCTTCTTCATGAGAGACATGGCCTGAACCAGTGCCAAAGATTTCAAGCTGGTGAACCAGCAAAGGAGTCAGATAAATCAGAATGAGTGTAACAGATCTGATCTATTTCAGCTCAGATTAACCTCTTTACTATGTATTCAATGGCCTAAAATCCTAGGTCACAGGAATAAAAATGTCTAATAGAACAGAACCTCGAGGGGGAAAAAATAGTAAAAAGGAGTGAATTGCATAAAGGAAAGTGAGATGTGTGACCATGACTCTATGTGGCTGGGCCGTGGTGGGGGTTGAGAGAGGAGAGGGAGACATTCTTTAGTGTGCCAATCTGAAAGGCAGATTTATTTCACTTGTATACAATAATTCCAGATCCCAGTGACAATTTACATTAGTTGGCAACAGCTGCTTATAGGTCAGGTAACAATAGCATTGAATAACCTCATAATGAACAACTGTGGATTTCACATTGGTGTTAATTGCATTTCATGCTCTTCCAAAACCTTGAGCAGGCTGTGTGAAAAACACAGAACCAGGTTCTGCTTTTCTGATTTCCTCTCCTAAGAGGAAAAGGCACGCTCCCCATCTTTGGAAGGAAGATGGTCAGTAGGTACAGGCCAAGTGCATCTTTCTGGGCAGAGGTTTGCAGATGTTTCTCAAAATGAAGGACACCTAGCCAAGTGAAAAGAAATTGTGGGTGATGGCAGAGAAGGCCATTGTTGAGGGCCGTTCTGAATTGGGAGAAATTTTGTACTAACTGAGCAAGAGATCAACATGCAGGGGCTTCCTCCTCTGTGTCAGCCATGTGCTGGGTTTAATCCTGCAACTTCCATATGGAGCGCAACAGTCCAGATCCACACATCCAGGCTCACAGGCTGTTGGTGAAGAATCATGCTAGGCTGGTGCTTCTCACACTCCAAGGTGCATAAGAGTTACCTAAGATATTGCCAAAATGCAGACTTCATAGGTATGGATGAAGGAGGGGTGTTGCTAAAATTCTACATTTCTAGGGAGCACTCAGATGATACTGAATGCTGTAAGTCTTTGACTGGCACACCTAATACTGGGTTATAAATTTCAGGTATTTCAACAGTTCTGGGACTTTACAACTCTTTGTACCATTTAGTTCTCTGGGATAAGAGATTTCACATTGGTGTTAATTGCATTTCATGCTCTTCCAAAACCTTGAGCAGGCTGTGTGAAAAACACAGAACCAGGTTCTGCTTTTCTGATTTCCTCTCCTAAGAGGAAAAGGCACGCTCCCCATCTTTGGAAGGAAGATGGTCAGTAGGTACAGGCCAGATGGCACCAGTCATGCTGAATTCATCTATGCAAAGGCCATTGGGCCTACTTTCTGACTCTACCTCAAAGTTTGCTAGGGGTTCTCCAAAAAGAATTGTTGAGCTGTGAGCACTAGCATTGCTTATATTTTCACATTTACCCATGGGTGCTCCAGAGACAGCAATGATAAGGTTTTGGATATGAAGCATTATCTGTGACCCTTCTTCAGCACTGATATTCAATAATATTACTCAGAGGCAGGGAAATGCATTCCATACACACACACACACACACACACACACACACTTTCCCATTTGAAGACCACTTTATCATTTAAATATTTATTGAGAAGGCAAATGATACTAGCACCAGGGAAGAAATGGAAGGTGGCAATCTTTCAGTAGGGAATGAGATTTTGCATAGAATATTCTCACTGTATACAACTCTCAGTTCTGTGATGAGATCAAGGTGGCATACACCTGTAATCCAGCAATTCAGGAGGAACGCAAGTTCAAGGCTAGCCTGGGCATCTTAGTGAGGCCCTAAGGAACTTAGTGAGACCCTGTCTCAAAATTTAAAATAACAAAAGGACTGGGGATGTAGCTCATGGTGAAGTGCCCTTGGGTTCAATCACCAATACCAAAAAGAAAAAAAAGTAGTTTTACATGAATTGTTACAAATCAGTATATAATGTAAATACATGTATTTAACATTTTGTTTCATATACTTTATACATGTGAACTTTTATTGGGAAAGATATGAATTATTAGGAACTGCTTCTATTTCCTCTGAAATTAATGTTGCATTAGAGAGACCTCAAAGTGTATCAAAGTGCTGCTTACTGCAGGGTAGGTGAAAATTCATGAGTTGGTAGGAGGTTGCACTAGGTACATGAACTTAAGGGTTTTTCAACACAGTGATAATTGGAATTGTAGGATGGAAGTAATAACTGAGTGAAGTATCTTATTCAAGGAGATATGATTCTCTAGCCCAGCTGAGATGCCTTTTTTTTTTTTTAGAAAGCTCCTACCCCTAGACAAAACATCAAGCAAGATTATTCAAGTTGAAAGGGATTTTAGAATCATCTGATATAATTAGAGTGAACATATGATTTATCATCCTGTCATGTTTTTGATAGTGAAATGGAATAGAATTAGTAATTATGCTAAGTAAACAGAAGTAAACTAGAACTCTCCTGGGAAAACTGAGATGTGTGGGCACTCTAAATATAATGCAGTCTTCCTGTCAGCATATAATTCCATCCACTTGTATCCCAAACATTTGATTAGTTGACCTCTTTGCTTGAATGCCTGGGTAAGAATTCTTATTCCTGCACCAAGGAGCTTATTCCACTGTGAGGCTCAGATAGGTTTAGTTGTTTTCTTATTCTCTGTGTCATTGGCATGGTATTTGCAGAACATGTCTTTCAGTTCATGCCACCTATTGGGGCAAACCAGGACAAGTGGGCTCTTTCTTCTTGTGTGACTGCTCAAAGGATTGAAGTGGTTTTCTCAGTTAGGCAGAGTTCTGCAAAGCCTCTCATATTTTGTGCTGCCCCAGTTCCTGCTAGTAGATGAATGACTCATTGATTGACAGGCTGATGCTCCAGTCCCTATACAAACAACCGAAGTCTTAGGAGATGTCCTAGTTGGAAGGAATACTGAAAGATATCTTAGTCCAGCTCCTTATCTGATGTTTGAATTTCTAAGACATCACTTCCAGGCTATCATGTACTATGTCTTCACATATTTCCAATGAACGGAAAGCTTATTGCTTTCAAGGTAAACTATTCCATCTTTACCCAACTCACAACAGAATGAAGAAAGTTCTGCCAAAGTTCTTCATGGGCTATTTCATGATGCAATCCATGGTGACTTATTTGATAATCCTAACCTACTTCTAACAGTTTTAGAGTAAGATTTATTGAGTAAATCTATTTGTTTCTGGGAAATACATGTACATTAGGAATGAATCATCACTGCTTTTAGTCCATTTAGTGAACATGAGTTGACCATGTACTATTTTTTGGACATCAATCAAGCACAATACAGAGTCCTGTGGAACTTGCCTTTTGGGAGAGAGAAAGGCTAAAATTGTCACATAATAATATAGTTCATTGACTTGTAAAAATCATATGGGAGTAAAGAAAAGGGAGACCAATTCAATATCTGCATCACAGGGAACGCTCTTCAACGGGAGTGGCAGGTGAATGGATGAGCTGTATTTCTAAGACACAGAAGGTGGAGAAAACTGCGCAGCAGAATGTGTAATGTGTGCAGAAATCATGTGAGTTATGATTAGATGACTCAGTGGTTCTGAGAATTTAGTTCACTTGCTGATTTGCAGATTAAGTGTATTGGCAAATTTTACATTCAGGAGTGAGATTCTTAGATTAATTAGCACCATATTATTTTATAGTATATGAAGCTGGCTTGCAGATTTTTAAATTCTCCCATGAAAGAATTCTTGGGAGTCTCCGTTCTATGTTTGTAGTATAATGAACATGGAGTAGATGCTCTCAGGTCTGCTTTTTAGTTCCAAAATTCTGTGTGTGCCATGAGTGCAGCAGTGAAAAGATTCCTGGATTGGGAGCCTGAGACCTTTCCTATATCCCAGCCTCACTAGGAATCAGCTGTCACAACTGAACCAAGTCCTTCTTCCCTCTGAGAATCCCTCTGTACAGTCAAGAGCAGCTTGAAGGTCCCTTCTGGACCTGGTGTGTTATCATATTATCCCTCCCTTTTCCTGAACCTGCACTCGCATCCTTTGTAAGGGACATAATTGTCTCTTTCCTTGTGTGTTGTCCAGTGTCTGTATCTACACATGGAAACTGGCTTTGCCCAGGCTGCACTGTGACAGTAGTCAGTGCCAGTGACCAGAGGGAGCTCAGGATAAAGGGAACCAGAGAGGAGCTGGGGAAACCTGAATAGGAAACATCAAGCATATGGCTACATGGAGAAACTCAGCATTTCACCACATTTTTACTATCATTAATGTTGGAAGAATAATTCCCAGGTTCCCAGAATAAAACTCATAACCATCTTATCTAAGTGTTTCACTGGGAATCATAATGACTGTTTTTAATTATAAAACATTTTTAACATACGGAGAAAAGAGAGAAGAATATACAGACACCAGAGTACCTAGCAACCAAATTTAGTGGATATCAACATACATTAAATATTAGCTTCAAATATTTTGTTGTAAGAAAATATAATATTAAAAATATAACCAAAGCCCTAGCACATCCCCTCCCATACACTTCCTTTCTCTCAGGGGTAAACATCATCCTAAATTCTCATACATCATTTTAGTGCATATATGTGTATTTTTTCAATACTTATACATTCTTAAAAATAGGCATGTATAGAGTTACATTTGTACATTTTTAATGTTAAGTAACTTGTATGATTCTCTTTGAATCCTTTTGTGACTATCTTCTACCTTTTTTTTCTATTTTTGTCCATGTTGATACTTGTGAAAGCACTTTACTTGACATTAGTTTGGTATGAATCCCACTATCTGAATAAACTTTCTCTTTTATTTTTGAACTTCTCTTTTGAGGACTGTTTTTATTAAAAAGAGAAAAAGAAACCACTCTGGAAAGAAAAATCCAACTCTATTTAAGGACCCTTTCTCTGTGCTTCTGATATGTTCCTAAATATGGCCCTTTGTAGCATTTCTTCTATTGTTTTATTGTTAATTATCTTTGTGATTGGACTAAGACTCTTGAAGACAGAGAAAATTTCAATTTATTCATGCAGTTGTACATTCAAGAAGCATTTAAAATGACCAGTTGTAGTCTAGAGAATTTATTGAATAGTTTCAGAGCGGAGAGATAACCTAGAGCAAAAGTCTTGAACTGGAGATACATGAGATAGATTCAGCACAAAAGGGAGTCTTATTTTGTTTATACTTAAGCCAATGTTCCATAAATGAGAAAATACATAGGATTTTGAAGTTCTGGCTTCTCTTAAGCTGAAGAACTGTAGCACCACTTTATATTCTTTGTTGAAAAATGGGTGGAGCTGAACAACAGCTATGCCATTGGATGGGGTATACTTTCTCTCCCTGGCCCTCTTTTCCTCATTTAGAGTGTCTTTCTGGGCTTCAGGAATCTTCAAGTTTGTCATACTTCTCATAGAGGAAGAGGGGGAGCTGGAGCTGACATCACTGAATCCACAGGGGCAGAGCAGAAGATGAGGTAGTGATGCTGTCCACCTTGTAGGATTCTGTGTGCATAGTATTGGCAATCCCCAAGTGATCCCACAGATAAAGAATGCTTCTTTAACCCTCTTAACAGTTGTGTTTCTGTCAGCCTCTCCCTATACTTCACTTAGTTTTTGTTTTTTTATAAAGTGTCTGATTCATAACATAATGTTAGTCATCTTCCATAACTTCATTATAAATTTTGACGATTCAAAATGGTCCCCTTTATCCCATGCAATCTTTCTTCTTCAAATTCTATTCTTGCAGATATTAACAATGCTTATTTTTCTTTCACTTTGCTTTGTATTTGCCTGATAGATTTTTGATGATCTTTTGGTTTCCCCATAACTTCTTTTTTTAAAAAATATTTTTTAGTGGTAGATGAACATAATACCTTTATTTATTTATTTTTATGTGGTGCTGAGGATGGAACCCAGTGCCTCTCATGTGCTCGGCAAGCACTCTACCACTGAGCTACAATCCCAGCCGCTCCCCATAACTTCTTAATGTCATTTGTTTCATGTTTCCCATACATGATTCAGTTTTGTTTTGAAGGTATTTAGCTTTTGATAAGGAAACATGACCTTTTGTTTTCTTTGTTTTAGTAAGGAAATTTAATCAGATGATAATTTATCTTTCATAACTTCTCATATTTTATGTCTTTTGACTTGGGTACTTTCTCAATGTTTTGCATGTTTTTCTTGGTTTATTTTGTTTTTTTGTGATTAATTGTTATTGTGGTTGGCTTAATTTTCATAATGGTGGTCAGGATGCAACATATTCAGATTTTCAATGTAGTTTGGATTGATTTCACATTTATGAAATACATAATTAAAAGTGCACTTCTTTACCAAAGTCAAAGATAAAATAAAATTTGGTTGGGTCTGTGCCCGCATAACAATTTAGCATGCCTAACACCCCTTGTTCTTCCTACTCAACTCTCCTATCAGTTTAATCTGGTGTTAAAAAGACACTTTTCATTATTGCATTGTTCTTATATTGTTATAATCATATTATTCATATTTTAAAAGAAAGTTCATTGTCATTTCATACTATACGTGTGATTGTTTTTCTTGCATATTCTAAGATCTTTCACTTCAATTTCTCCTTTCCTTTAGTCTTCTCTGTGAACAGAGGAGTCAATGGGAGAAGTCTGCATACTTGAGGAGGTGTTCCTGTGCAGGGCTTATATGGCACCCAGTTTTCTATACCTCTTGCAACTTGGAGTAAACCAAATATAGATGAATGAGTGGAGTGAGGCGAAGCTTAATAACTAATGTTAATGTTGTTTTAAAGAGTTAATAATAGGAAGAATAGCCAAATATAAATGCCAAATAAAGAGGGTGTGAGAAGATCCTAGAAAATGGTGCTTGCATAAGTCTGGTGAGACAGAACACTTGAACACAATAAGGTTTAAAGATCATCAGTTTCCTATTTGCTTTACCTGTCAGTTTTCAGGGCTCAATTGTCATGGGGTATTTTCTGCTTGGTGACTTACTTGGTGACAAGACCACTGAAGATTGACACTGTGGGTTTTAAAGACCTGGTTGAGGACTTTCCCTCTGTACTTTGCCAGATGTTCAATTTTAGATGTGTCATGCTATCGATCTGAGCTCCTGATTCTAAATCCATAAAATTGGGATAATTATGCCTTCTTCACAGAATTAAGGGAAGTAACCATAATAAACACTAGGGCCAGTTCTGATGTTCATTAAGTCTTCAATTAAAAAGAAAAAAAGAGTAAAACTTATAAAATTTTAGACATTCTATTCAATAAATCCCCAAATTTATCAAATCATCAGTTTCCATGTTTTCTAAACAGGGCCCCCAAATTTAGACCACTATCTGAATTTCAATTCATGTGGTTGGAAACCAGAAGGTTGGAAACAAACCGATACACTGGTTTGTTTTAGGTGTAATAACCAAGATGTTTTCCAAATTGCACGCTCAACCATTCTGTAATTTGATAACTCAGAAATCCTCAGATCTGCTGCCTTATTTACCTGTGTCTTCCTGACTTGTGATGACCTCTTTCACAATGTGTAATCTGTCATTGTTCTCTCTCCCACTCAGACTTATTGTTTGATAGTGTTTCCGTTTACCTCCCCCTCATGCTCTGGCTCACACTGACCTATATGTCACTCCTGAGAATTGCTTTTCTTCATGGATCACCATTATTAAGGCCTCTTCTGTAGCTCACTATTTACCAGTGCTCCATCCCTGTCATGTCTTGCTGATGGACATCCTGAGCTTTCTTATTCTTCCTGGACTCCCTTGTCTCTTCTCTGGTCTTCAGTGGCCACCTAAGTTGCCTCCCAGTTCTGCATTTCCATCCAATGTCTTGATCCTGACTCTGTTTCTACCTATGGACCCTACAGAAAACTTAACTACATCATGAAACAGGTTCATTGTGCACAGACACAATCCATGCAAAGATGCCAAACACCTTGCGCACTGTGCCTTGAGCTGTACCAGTTTCTACAATGGCATGAAACACTTGCACATAAAAATGCTACCTGAGGACATTTATCACCTATAGATAGTCAGAAAGGGATAATATAAGTACAGAATTCATGGCAAGTTGGCCTCTGAGGTCCAGGAAAGTTGCCCAGAGTGGAGGGAATCTTGTCCTCATGTGCCCCAATTGCATCACAAGTGCTGAAGGACCTGGGAAAGCACACTCCACTCTGGATTTTATTCCCTTGGAGACAAGAAGCACCAGGCTGAAGCATTGCAGGACCCCCTGTTCTAGGAGGGATTGGAGTGGAACCAGGATGCTCTGGCCACTCCTCTTCACCTAAGGAGTTTGCATTCACAGCACATTTTACATTTGTTCCAAGGACTGCAAATGAGAAAGGAGGGCAGGTGGGGTCAGTTGAAGGCTCCCTGGAGGACTATCACATGCCCATGACATTTCACAGTGAGCGTGTATCTGTCCTGTCTATATACTTCCCATTCTATGTTCTCTAACACAGAGAATGGTATCATATGCCCATCCAGGAACACCAGGCAAAGGCTCCAAAGGTCATCCTGGTCTCCTTCTACTTCCCATCAAGGTTATAAAGGCTCTCCAAAATCCTTCTTGAAGAAGAATCAAGTACATCACATTCTCTTCATCCCCACTGCAACTAATTTTGTTCTGTTCCTTCTCATTTGTGTCTAGATTAATGCCACAGCTCATTTTCTTTCTAGTTTAGGCCCTTCTGATATATGTTATCTTCATGTTGATGTGACCCCCCCAAAGCTTCTGTGTTAATGCAGGACTATTCCGAGGTAAAATGATTGGCTTATGACAGCTGTAGCTTATCAGCCTATCCTAGTTTGAATGGACTAACTGGGTGTGATGGAGGCAGGTGGGATGTTGCTGGAGGAGGTGGGTCACTGGGAACATGCCCTGGAAGGTTCATCTGCTCTACAGCCCCTCCCTGGCCCTCTACTTCTTGGCTGCCCAGAGGTCAGCAGCTTTTCTTTGCTGCTGACTTTCTGCCATGTTATTCTGCTTCACGTGAGCCCAGAGCAATGGAGTTAGCCAACCATGGGCTGAACCTCTGAAGTCTCTGGACCCCCAAATAAACTTTTCCTCCTCTACGTTGGTCTTGCTGTGTATTTTGGTCACAGCAAGGAAAAGCTGACACACTAACCTTCTAGGGTCTTTTTTTTAAGGTTAATGGTTCTTGCTTTACTTTCCCTACTTTTGAAAAGCCACAGGTCTCCTCATAACCCTTAGGGTAAACTCCCAAATCCTCAGTATGGCTAACAAAGCCCTTTACCACCTAAGCATTGCCTCTCTCTCCTGCTTCACCTCTCACCACCCTCGTGTCCTCCGGGGGCTCTACCCATGACACAGTTCATGCTCTTTCCTGAAGACTCCACACTTTTCCTTACTCCCTTACTCTCAACACATGCCACTCTCTGGCTGGAATGTTCTCCCCTCTCTTCACCTGATCAAGTCCATTTAACTCTTTAAGAGCAAGCTCGAATGTCACTTCCACAAGGAAGTCCCCCTGTGACCCTTATGGCAGAAGTTGTTGCACCAGAGGTTAGGACTGTAAGCAGATGTGTCTCCATTACTTAGGCTTCAGCACCAGTAAAACTCAGTGGAGCTGCTTGCATTGCTCTTTCTCTGCCTGAACCTTGGAGGCAGTGTGGTGTAGGGCAAAGTCCCTGAGATGAAGGGTTGGAATGATCTGAGGTTGAATCATAGGGCACCACTTTATGAGCTTGGACTAATTTCTTAAACTTCATGAGTCTTAGTTCCTCATGTGTAATACTACACATGGGGTTGTTGTGAGGATTAAATGAGCAACATTTTGTAAAGTGCGAGATTTAACATGGGTCCTTACTATGGATTTGTTCCTTTTACGTTACTTTATGGAACCACGTTCAGGGACTGAAGATGAGAGATGAGAGCCTGCATTCCATTCTATGCTCACTATAGGGGAAATTTAATGCTCTCTATAGGTATAGATATGATCCCAAAGGTAAAGAGTGAAATCTTTGGGATTTGATTAATTCAAATGAATGTCTGGATTGTTCAAACTATAACTGGATCAGGCCTAGCTCTCCCCTGCATTAATGTGTAAACACAAGCAGACTCACTATGTCTGACACTCTAGCTGCTGAGAGCACCTGCCTTCTCATCCAAACTTGCTGAGCTTTCTTTCATGACAGTCCATCAGTGACCTTCTCAAGACCATGACTCATTTCTAGTTGCTTCTTTTCCAACCCAGCGCTCACCACAAACACACAACACACTGAATAAGGCTGGTGCACAAAGGAGGTATAAGATCTTCTAAATAAAATGAGGAATGTGAAGCAACTTTGCCTCTGGACCCCGCTGTCAGTTCTTGCTGTGTCAGAACACAGTCCCACAGTAGACAATGCCACCTTGTGGTTCTTAGGAAAATCATTCTTGGAAAATTCAAGAAGCTCATTGTTTACATCTCATCTCACACCCAGTGTTCTCCTTCCTTTTATATTTTCACAGAATAAATCATCATCCCCTAAAACTGCACACACACACACACACACCCCAAAACCCAGATTATTGATCGATCACTCCAAAATGGGAAATTCCCACCGCTGCCTTTAAAAATCCTCGGATGATTATGCTTTCAACAGAAGGATAGGGGTGGGCTGGCTTTGTGGCTTGATTTCCTAGGGAAGCAGTCACACTTTATGTTTTTGTGATGATGTAGCCTGGAGTACCGATTCCCACGCCACACTCTCATCCTGTGTGTCAGCAGTTTGAGTGCCGGATCCAGTGCAGAGAGCCCTCATCCACACTTGTCCAAAAATGTTTCCTCTGGGTTAAAATCCGCACATAAAGGTTTCAGCAGCAGCAGCTGTTTGGGCCTCTTTGGAGTTATGGGAGTGCTATGGGTTCAGTTATATTTCCTTAGAACATAAAAATAGGAGGTTTTGGTTTGTTACCTTTGAAACCTCAGGGAAATCAAACCCAGAGCTCATTTCAGATGCTGAAGAGATTAATCCGTACTGCCCTCTGAGCCGGAGGAACGACTTGATGCCCTGGAATAGTTTCTGCAGCAAAATTCTGTCTCTCTTCCATTCATAAGTGACCAGAGACAGAATTTTGAACATCCTGTGATAGAATTCAGAGTGCTCATATGTATATGAGGTTTTTTTAATAACCCAATTCCAATGGAATATATTAAAAACAAACATCAAAACTGCTTTAATTACTAATATTTAAAAATGTAATTTGTCATATGGTGGTATTAAAACAGATTGATAACATCTGTGGGAAGAAAAAGACTGTTTTGTAAGGGAGTTTGCCCTATTAAGACCTCCAATACTCTCATAAAATTCATTTATTTATTTGGACATTGAACATTTTTTGAGAGTCTACTAGGTCTCAGGCAGTCTATGGGGGTTAGATACCCAGGGAGAAGGAAGATACAGGTACTGATCTCAAGTTAATAGTGTAATAGGAGAAACAGGCAAATAAGCAATTACAAATGCATGTGGTTAGTTCTGTGGTGGGGAATTGGGGCTGTGTGAGCAAATGGAGCAACATGGCAGTTTAATGCTGGGAATCACAAGCAATTATGAATGCATACTGTTAGTTCTTTGAGTCTCTCTTTGTCCCTTCCTGATTAAGGCTGGGAGAAAGACTATAAGGTAGGCTTGCAACTGAGCGAAAAGCAGTAATGAGGCCTTCTGAGTGTGCAAGTTCTGCGTTGGAAGTTTGGTCCCCAGTGCGGCAATATTAAGGGGTGGTGGGACCCTTAGGATGTGGAGTGGGAGGTCACTAGATCATTCAGGGCATGACTCTGGAAAGATATTAAGTAGTTCTTATAGTATCCAACTTAGTTTCTGAGGGAGGAGTGGTTACAAAGGATTAAGACTGGCTCATTGTTACTCTTTCTGAATCCTCTCTGGCTATGTGAACTCTCTCACAGATGTTCCTGCAATGATGGCATCTACCATGACATTACACAGCCAGGGAGACCCTCGCCAGAGCCAGCACCAACCTGTTTGAACTTCAGCCTCCCAAACTATGAGTTAAATTATTTCCTTTATAACCTACCCATAGGATACTCAGATATTTTGTTATAGCAATGGATAAGGGACTAATGAATCCACACAAGTGGGCATGTAGACTCAGAGACTTTTGCAGATGAATGGTAATATGGAAAGGGTGAGGTCACCAAGAGTGTATGTGAAGAGAAAGAGCAGATAATTATAGTCTATAATTAAGACTTTGACAAGGCAAAATGACACTAGAGAAAACTTTCAGGAAAAGAAAAACTAGAAAAACAGTGTCATGAAAAAGAAAGGAAGTCAAGCTTTCCAGAAAGAGGAAGTGTTCAAGATTATTAAATGATATAGAAACATTTAGTAAGATGAGGATTGAACGTGCCCATTAATTCAGACAACATAGAATTTATTGGTGACCACATGGTAAGAGTTTTAGGCAACAGCAAAGGTAGAGGAGAGTTTGCAGTGAATTGGTGACAGGGATTGTGAATGAAAGGTAGAAGTAGAGACAGTAATTCCAAACAGTACTTTTATGAAGTTTGGGTTGAGATGGAAAGGAGAGAAAAAGTTGGTAGCTGGAAGATGATTAGGGACCAGGGAAGATCTTGTTCAAGATGGGAGCATTCAATTCCTTGAAAAAGGAGGTATCCTCTTGCTTTAGCTGAGTTCACTCTAGCAGTGTTGTGAGTCCTGGATTTCAGAGCACAGGCATCCTTGAATGTGGATGGGTGTAGCCTGTTTGAAAATTACTGATATCTGATGTGGCTGCATCACTGTAGTATGCTGATTTTAAGTCCTTTGGGTATGGCCGAGGAGTCGGATAGCTGGGTCAATGGTGATTCCATTCCAACTTTTCTAAGGAATCTCCATACTGCTTTCCAGAGTGGTTACACCAGTTTGCAGTCCCACCAGCAATGTATAAGTGAACCTTTTCCCCCAACATCCTTGCCAACATTTATTTTTACTTGTATTCTCTTTTTAATGTTATTTGAGTTTTTAATTTGTTCTAATTTGTTGTACACGACAGTAGAATGCAATTATACATTTTGATAGATCATACATAAATGGACTGTAATTTCTCATTTTTCTGGTAATACATATTGTAGATCACATCGGTCATGCAGTCATATGTACACTTGTATTCTTGATAATTGCCATTCTGACTGAAGTAAGATGGAATCTCAGTGTAGTTTTAATTTGCATTTCTCTAATTGCTAGAGATGCTGAATATTTTTTCATACATTTTTTGACAATTTGTATTTCTTCTTCTGTGAAGTATCTGTTCAGTTCCTTTGCCCATTTATTGATTGGTTATTTGTTTTTTGGTGTTAGGTGTTTTGAGTTATTTGTATATCCTGGAGATTAATACTATATCTAAGGTGAAGGTGGTAAAGATTTTCTCCCATTCTGTAGTCTCTCTGTTCATGTTCTTGATTATTTCCTTTGCTGTGAAGAAGCTTTTTAATTTGATGTCTTCCCATTGATTTATTCTTGATTTTACTTCTTGTGCTTTAGGAGTCTGATTGAGGAAGTCTGTTTCTGAGCCAATGGAAGTGGCTCAGAATGATGGAGATGGGGCCTACTTGATGAAGAGTTGGGCCTACTTTTTCTTCTAGTAGGTTCAGGGTCTCTGATTTAATGCCAAGGTCCTTGATCTACTTTGAGTTGAGTTTTATGCAGGGTGAAAGATAGGGGTTCAATTTCAATTTGCTACATATGAATTTCCAGTTTTCCTAGCACCATTCATTGAAGAGGCTGTCTTCAATGTATGTTTATGATGCCTTTTCCTAGTATGAAATAACCGTATTTACGTGGGTGTGTCTCTGTCTTCTGTTCCATTGGTCTTCAATTCTATTTTTGTGCCAATACCATGCTGTTTTTTTTAAAATTGTTCTAATTAATCATACATGGCAGTAGAATGCATTTTGACACATCGTACATTAATGGAGTATAAGTTCCCACTCTTCTAGTTGTACACAATGTATAATCACACCGGACTTGTAATCATATGTGCACATAGGTTAATAATGTCTGATATATTCTACTATCCTCCCTTCCCCAAACCCCTCCCTTCCCTTCATTCCCCTCTGTCTAACCCCAAATACCTCTATTCTTCCCTAACCCGCCATGCTGGTTGTGTTACAGTAGCTCTGTAGTATAATTTAAGGTTTGATATTGTGATTCCTCCTACTTTACTTTTCTTGCTGAGGACTGCTCTGGCTCTTCTGGGCCTCTTATTTTTTCCAAATCAATTTCATGACTGCTTTTTCTGTTTCTATGAAGAACATCACTGGAATTTTAATGGGAATTGCACTAAATCTGTAGAGTGTTTGTGGTGGTATGGTCATTTTAACAATATAAATTTTGCCTATCCAAGAACATGGAGGTCTTTCCATTTTCTAAGGTCTTCCAGATACATGAAAAAATGTTCAACATCTCTAGTAATAACAGAAATGAAAATCAAAACTACCCTAAGATATCATCTAACCCCAATTAGAATGTCTATTATCAAGAATACAAGCAACAATAGGTGTTGGTGAGGATGTGGGGAAAAAGGTACACTCTTACATTGCAGGTGTGGTTGCAAATTAGCGCAGCCACTCTGGAAAGCAGTGTGGAGATTCCTCAGAAAACTTGGAATGGATCCACCATTTGACTCAGCAATCCCACTCCTTGGCCTATACCCAAAGGACTTAAAATCGGCATACTACAGTGATGCAGCCACATCAATGTTTATAGCAGTCCAATTCACTATAGCTAGATTGTGGAACCAACCTAGATGCCCTTCAAAAGAGGAATGGATAAAGAAACGGTGATATATATACACAATGGAATATTATTCAGCCATAAAGAATAATAAAATTATGACATTTGCAGGTAAATGGATGGAATTGGAGAAGATTATGTTAAGTGCAATCAGCGAATCCCAAAAACAGAAGGCCGAATGATCTCTCTTATAAGTGGTTGATGGCACATAGCGGGGGTGGAGGGAGGCATGGGACGAATGGAGAAGGGATGGATTGTATAGAAGAAAATGAGGGGTGGAGAGGGGGCGGGGAAGGAAGGATAATAGAATGAGACAAACATCTATACCCTATGTATATGTATAAATATGCAAATTGTATGATTCTGCTTTGTGTACAACCAGAAAAATGATAGTTATACTCAATTCGTGTACAATGACCTAAAATTAAAAGACAAATAATTTTTAAAAAACGAATTTTAATTTGCCAGGTTAAAAAAAGAAATTTTTTTTTCTTTAGTGTTCTGTAGTTTTCATTGTAGAGGTCTTTCACCTCTTGTTAAGATGATTCCCAGGTATTTTTTAAGGCTATTGTGAATGGAATAGTTTTCCTGATTTTCAGCTGATTCATCACTGCTGTATAGGAACCCAATTGATTTATAGGAGTTAATTTTATATCCTGCTACTTTGCTGAATCCAATTATGAGTTCAAAAAGCTTTTTTGTGGAGATTTTTGGGTCTTCTAAATATAGAATCATGTTTTCAGCAAATAGGAATAGTTTGAGCTCTTCCTTTTCCCATTTGTATCCTTCAGGACTTAAAATCAGCATATCACAATGACACAGCCACATCAATGTTTATAGCAGCTCAAAACACAACAGCCAGACTTTGGAACCAACCAAGGTGCCCTTCAACAGAAGAATGGATAAAGAAATTATATACACAATGGAATATAAAAAATGAAATTATGGCATTTGCTAGTAAATGGATGGAACTGGAGAATATCATGCTAAGTGAAATAAGCCAGTCCCTAAAAACCAAAGACTGAATGTTTTCTCTGATATGTGGATGCTAGCCCATAATGAGGGAGGGTAGGGAGGAAAAGTATAGAAGTTCTTTGGATTAGACAATGGGAATGAAGGGATGGGAGGGTGGATGCAAATAGGAAGGGCAGTAGAATGAATAGGACTTAACTTTCCTATGCTCATATATCAATACACGACCAGTGTAATTCCACATCATGATCAACCATAATAATGGGATCAAAATTAAAATGGGTTGCACCCCATGTACGTATAATATGTAAAAATGCACACTCTTGTCATGTATATCTAGAAACAACAAATTAAAAAAAGAGAGAAAATTATTGGTGTCTGTCCCTGGAACCTTGCACCAGGCAGCGCTTAAAGTAATCATTTCAAACTGGTGTAATAACCCCAATGACTTTTCAATTAATCTCTCTTCCTTAATACTCAAACCTCCAAACCATTTCATATACATTAGTCTATGATCTTTTAAAAATGTACATGATAAGATAACCAGTAATAAAACTACTTAAAGAGTAATTCAAAAATATTTTTAAAAGTAGACCCATAGGAAAGCAAGGAAAGAGAAACATAGGAATGAGAAATGAAGAGACAAATGAAAAACAACCAATAAAAGGACAGATTTAAGCTCTAATATATAAAAATTACCTTAAATGTAAATGGTCTAAATACTTTAATTCAAAGGCAGAGATTGGCAAAGTAAATGCTTCTTAGATTTAACACAAAAAATGATTCATTTAAAACTTGATAAATTTGACATTATTGCATTAACAACCTTGGTGCTGCAAATGGACCTTGTAAGAAGATAAAAAGACAAGCTATAGAATAGGAGAAGATATTTAAAAATCATTTATCTGGCAAATAATTTGTATCTAAATACATAAAACAACATAGTCCAATTATGTTGGAGTATGTTAAAAACAACATAGTCCAATTAGAAAATAAGCAAATATATGAATTGACGTTAGTTGAACAGGATACACAGATGTCCTTTAAGGGAAAATATATTTGGCATGGTTAACTATTAGGAAAATGCAAAGTAAAACAGTTGTGAAATATGACTACCACCTATAAACATGACTAAAATTTAAAGTAGTGACAATACATAACATTGGGGAAAATTTCAAGAAATTGGATCACTCATACATTGTTGGCAGGAATATCAAATGGTATAGCCACCTAGAAAAACAGTTTGGCAATTTCTTATAAAACTCAACATGTAATAACTATATGACCTGGCTCTGGCACTCTTGGGTATTTATCCCAGGGAAATGAAAACTTAGGTTCATGCAAAAACCTGTATGTAAATATTCATAATATCTTTATTTGTAATTTCCAAAGTCTAGAAGCAACTCATATGTCCTTCGATGGGTTAACAGTTAAACTCTGGTGCAACCATGTAATAACATTAATTGGGAATAAAAAGGAATGAACTTTTGTGATGCTCTGGATGAATCTCCAGAAAATTATACTGAGTAAAACATGCCAATACCCCCAAATTATAGACTCTATGATTCCATTTAGAAAACATTTCTAAAATGAAAAAATTACATAAATGAACAGATTGGTGGTTTTAGGGAAGAGGGATGGGGAAGGAAGCAGGAGGGAGATGGGTACCATTACAAAAGGTCATTTATGAGCATCCTCTATCTTGTTAGTAGATATACAAATCTATATGTGAGATAAAGTGGCTTAAAACTCAAGCCACAGACTGGGATATAATATTTGCAAAAGGCATACTGATAAAGGAATCACCCAAAATGCACAAAGAACTCTTAAAACTCTGCAGTTTAAGTAAGTGAGCAACCTGATTAAAAATGGGCCAAAGACTTAACTGGAGACCTTACCAAAGAAGAACAAATAAGCATATGAAAAGATGTGCAACATCATATGTGATTAGGGAATTGCAAGTTAGAACAACAATGAGCAATCCCTACACTATTAAAGTGGCCCAAATCCAAAACAATGACAATACAAAATGCTAGTGAACATCTGCTGGTGGGAATGCCAAATGATACAGCTACTTTGGAAGACAGTTTGTAGGTTTTTTCCCTCACAAAAGTAAACATACTCTAAACATAAGATCCAGCAGTTGTACTTCTTGATATTATTCAAGGGAGTGAAAAACTCATGCCCACTTTAAAACCTGCACATGTGCGTTTATAGTAGAGTTTTAGTCATAAACACCCCAAACTAGAAGCAGACAAAAGGTCCTTTAGTCCACTATGGCACGTCCAGGCAATGGACTATTATTCAGCACTAAAAGAAATGAGCTACCAAGTCATGAAGAGACTTGGTAGAATCTTATATGATAGTGCAAAGTACAAGAAGCTAACTGCAAAGGTTACAGATGGTATGGGTGAACTATATGACATTTAAAAAACCCATAGAATATACAATGTCAAGAATGAACACTAATGTAACTATGGATTTTAGGTGATAAAGATGTGTCAATGTAGCTTTATCAGTTGCAGCAAATGTACCACTGTGATGAAGGATGCTGACAGTGGGGCATTCTACTTGTGTTGGGGTCGGGGGCAAAGGGAACTGTTTTCAGTTCAATTTTTATCTGTGAACCAAATCCATCTATAGAAAGTGCATTAAAAAAGCACATAGATGGGGTTGGGGATATAGCTGAGTTGGTAGAGTGCTTGCCTAGCATGTACAAGGCCCTGGGTTCAATTCCCAGCAACACCACTAAAAAAAAAAAAAAAGAAGAGAAAAGAAAAGAAAAAAGATTTTTAAAAAGCACATAGAAATAAATGTACACACATAAGTACAAATAAAAGTTGGGAAGTCTGCATAACATTGGTGCGTTGTAGCCACAGCAGACTGGTGGGTGGTGATATCGTACTTTGGTTTGCAAGAAGGGGCTCTGGGTAAAGGGTTATGGGATGTTTTCTTACAACTGCTTCAGCATCTGCAATTACCTCAACATGAAACAAGTTTAGTTCAACATGTAAACTAGATCGAGTCTCCACCCTAGTTAAAAAGCATTCAACTTTTCATTCTCCTTAGAATGAAATCAGACCTTCTTTTTCTGTTGTATATGGTCTTGCACTGTCTGTCCTTTGTCAGCTTCTCTCTCTTTCAACAATGGCTTTGACCATAATGGCTTCATTCTGTTACCTGCATAGGTCAGAGTACTTTCCTCTCCAAGTGCTTACTCTGTTCCTTAGCCAGGACTCTTCTCAGGCCACTGGTATGGCTGCCTGGTCTTGCGCCTAAGTACAAATGTCTCTATTTCAGAGGGTGCACTTCTGATCCTTCTATTTAAATGATGCTCACTTGATCACTTTACCTTTATTACCTTATTTATTCTAGTCATAATTGAGAACTCTGCATTTTTATTTGCCTTTCTTCCCTTAAACTACCTCTGAAGAATGTATGTTCCAGAAGTGCAGAGACCTTTCTCTGTCTGGTTTCCTCCTGTGCCCAGTACTCAGTGAAGGACCCTATTCCTACTAGGTGCTCAGTAAACCAAGGCTAAATTAATTTTTTTAAATTCATAAATATCTCAGAGAAGATTAATATAGGGGGTAAATTAAGAGAAGGAAAAGAACTATAACTTTATGACCTTGACAATATAAGGTGTTTAAATTGCCCTTTCACAGAGAAATAATAGAAAAGATATTGCTTGGTGAGAACCAAAATCAATTTCCTAGCTTTTCTGAACATTTGTATAGGTGATTCTGAAAAGCAATTAATGACAGGTTCCCCACTTCCAGTGTCCTGTCGCTGAGAGTGAGGTCAGTGTGTTCTCAGGGCGCACAAGTCCCTGTGCTTCCTAAGATGAAGACCCAAAGACAGAAAGAATTGCAAAGCATGTGCTTGTGTGCTAGGTGGTAGGAGGCTTTATTCTAGTTCATTGTTAGATCCATTATTTCCTGCTGCTAGTCTGATAGCTCCTCATTTCATCAGGTTTGGTGCTTGGAATCTGAAATAATGGTAATTCATGGAAGAAAAAAAAATGCCCAGAGTTTTGGGCAAAATGCGTTTACTCCCCACAGCCACATGTTGGTGTGACTCCATCATGTAAGAGCTGTCCATAAGCAAAGCTCAGAAGTGGAGCCAGGCTTTTGCTACCCTCACCCATCACATTCCACCTCCTGCTGTTTGCTGTTGCTGATGGATCTCTGGCTGGACTGGGAAAGTTTTCTCCATTTCCTGATACTTTCATCAGTTCAGGCTACTATAACAAGATACCACAGACATGGTGGCTTACACGACAGAAATAGCTGTCATAGTTTTGAAGGCTGAGCAAAATCAAGGTGCCAGTAGATTTGGTTCCTGATGAAGACCTGTTTCCTTGTGTTGAACTCATGTGGGGTGGAGGGGAGAGGAATCAAGGTCTTGGCTTCCTTATCTTATAAGGGCATTAATTCCATCATGAGGACTCCACCCTCATGACCTAATCACCTTCCAAAGGCCCTCCCTCTGATAATATTGTGTTGAAGATTAGGTTTTAACATGTGAATTAGATTCATGGTGGTGTATTCACATATGTGCATAGGGAAATTATGTCTCATCCATTCCACTGTGTTTCCTTTTCCTATACCTCCTCCCTTCCCTTCATTCCCCTTTGTCTAATCCATGCACATCTGTTCAGCCCCCCTTGTTGTATGTTAGCATCTACATATGAAAGAAAACATTTGAGCTTTGATTTTTGGGGATTGGTTTATTTCACTTAGCATGATCGTCTCCAGATCTATCCATTTATTGGCAAATGTCATAAAGTCATTCTTAATGGCTAGTAATATTCCATTGTGTATATATACCACATTTTATTTATCCATTCATCTGTTGAGGGGCACCTAGGTTAGCTCCATATCTTAGCTGTTGTGAATTGAGCTGCTATAAACATTGATATGGCTACATCACTGTAGTATGCTGATTTAAGACCTTTGAATATATACCAAGGAATGGGATAACAAGGTCAAATGGTGGTTCCTAGTTTTTTGAGGAATCTCCATACTGCTTTCCAGAGTGGTTGCACAAATTTGCAGTCCCACTAGCAATGTATAAGGATGCCCTTTTCCTCTACATTCTCACCTATGTTTATTGTTACTTGTATTCGTGATAGTTGCCATTCTGATTGGAGTGAGATGAAATCTCAGTGTAATTTTAATTTGCATTTCTCTAATTGCTAGAGATGTTGAACTTTTTTTCATATATTTGTTGACCATATTTCTTACTGGTTTCTTTGTAAGGTTAGATTTAGAAACAATTTTTTGAAAGAGTCATGCTGCTTTAAAGTGAAAGAATATTTTATTCTAGTTTGAAAACTTCTCCAGCACATCTTTGGTTTTCCTCCTGGCTTAATGGTCAAATATCAGTCTTCTTTGCTGGGCACTGTCATGATCCAAACTTGCATGCATCAGGGTGGCCCAGGGCTCAGTCTCTGGTTCTCTTTCTTCCCAGCTCCTCCACTATGTGTCCTGTCTAGCTCCTTGATTTTAGATGCCCTCTCACAATCATGTACTGCCAGCCCTGGCCTCACTTCTGAACCACAACTTCTCTACTGGCCATCTCTGAAGTTTTTCTCTTGAGTGTACAGCTTAGCCTACCTAAGGTGCCTAAAACGTTAGGTAGATATGAGCTTTTGATTCAGTCATCCATCCCAGGTTCTTGATTTTTCTCCATCTTATATTCCACATTTTATCCTTCAGAATCTGCTCTATTTGAAATATATCCCAGCATTTCCAGTCATGTATAAGTTTCCTGTTGTCTTCCATGATTCCTGCTACAGCTTCCTAACCCTTTCCTTTGTTTTTAGCCCTGAGCCTCTACAGTTCCACACAGCAGCCAGAGAAATCTTTTCAAACTATAAATCAGATCATAGCATTCACCTACTCAAAATCTTCGAGTGACTTCTCGTCACATAGTGAGTAAAACCTAATGTCCCTACTGTGTCTCAGGAAGCTCCTCACGGTCCCATCCCTGCTCCTTCTCTGATGAGTTCCCCCTACACTTACCTGTAGTTGCCTGAGCTGGCCACCTGGCTCCCTGCTGACCGTGTTTCTCTCTAAAACCTTTGTTGCTGCCTTTCCTTCTGCTGGACCAGGTATCCACATCCTCACCCCCTCACTTCAGATCTTAACTAAAAACATCACTTCTTCAGAGACACCTTTCCTGATGTTTCCATCTAAAACAGTAAACCCCATGGCCATAGTTTTCTGTTCTCTTACACTGCTATGTTTTTCAAATACTATCACATTATGTAGTGTAATATACCATATTCTGTTTATTCATTATTTGTCTATTCCACTAAATGTAAGCTCCAAGGGGACAGGGAATTTTTCTCTTTTATTCTTATATTTCCAGCTCCTAAAATCATACTTGGCATATGGTGAATGATTAATGAATAGTTGCTGACTCTCATTTTTCAAATAAAAAAAATTGAAATCTTAAAGATCGAAGCATAAAGAGGTATCAACTTTCAGCAATTGCTTATGATAAATAGAAATTCAGCATTTCCCTTTTTGCCCGGATATTTTTGAGAACTGGTGTTTTTAGAAGTACAGATCTTTATAGAAACTCTTTTTTCAATTCTCCATGATCAGCAAATGACCAGATAGTTGAGACAATGTGCAAAGCAAAATCAAGTAATTTGGAACCTAGGAACAAGAGACAGGCAGAAATTGTGCAGCAGTATCTCAGCATTCACTGTCCTATGTCTAAGGAGTCAACCTCCACTTGGATGCTGTGGCCTGAGAGGAACCTCCTTGGGAGAAAAGAGGGATAGAGTCTTTGTCCATTTATTCTCTGTGAACAGAAAACGATGTGACTGCTCAAAGGAGTAACCAGCTAAACCACTTCAAGGTTAGAACAGATGGCTGAGGGTTAGATGTTGAGAACAAGGAACGTACTTGTGTGATATACATCCCATCCTATCTGGAGCATTATGCCAGTGGTTCATTTAACTTTATCATGAAGTAATTTATGCAAAACCTTATACATATAGATGCTTTGTTCTCCTTCACAGGACAATTATTTTTATAAAGGAAATAGAGTATCTGTCTTAATTTTTTGATAATTAAAAAACATTCTAATATGCTCCCTGTCCTGTGGACCTTCCTCCATGGAGAAAATGGTGGAAGTGCTCACTGCTCAATGGGTCAACTGATTGTTTCTGCTAAATTATCGATGAGTCTGTTGAATTGGGGTCACTAGCCTTTAATATTGTCCTGACTGCCAGGCTATTTTCTAGTCTACACCTTCCTGCTACACACATACACACACACACACACACACACACACACACACACACCTTTCTTCCCATTTGCAAGAAGCTGCTTGGGTGAGTTTTCCTCACACTTATTCACCTCTGGTGTTAATGGAAATCATAGTCCAAATAGGACATCAGGGCAAAATAGTGGAAGTCCAAATAAACCTGAATTTTGAAGAAACACCACATCTCAGCTGAATTCCTGTAAGAGAAAACCATTTTCTTCTGACAGTTTTGGTATTAGCAAAATCTACTTAATCCTGGAAAAGAAGTGCTGAGAAACTCTTTAGACCATTAGACTTGACAAGGCTGATTCTTAAAACTTGATTTACCTGATTCTTCTGTAATACAGACAGAAGCATAAATGAACAGGAGTCATCAAACCCTCCCTTGTCATCAGTTTCACTTTGTGTTACTACTTTCTGAGTTCAGTCAATAGCTCTCTCCTGTAAGCAATCGTCTCCCATTATAGCAAACCCTTACAAATATAACTAGTTTGCTCGAACCCTGGCATTGATGTGTAATGCACTACATTATACAGGTATAGAATCTCCAATTCCTTAATAAAAAAGGGGACTTATTTCATTTATCGTCAAATTGTACAATATGCTCTGAGGGAGGGTGATATTAAAAGAAAAATTTAAAAGTACACATGATCTAGTATTCTCTAGGATGTCATCTGGGGTATGGCACAGAAAAAAATGGCTCTTGACCATGGTTGCTATCAAGATCATCTGGAAAATGCCAATCCTTAGGTTCTATCACCAGGGATTGGGACTTACTAGAGCAAAGACTGCACTCAAAGAGGGGGATTTTAAAGCTCTCAAGGTACTTGCTATTTGCACCAAGAGTTTAAACTACTTGACTGACTAGGACTGATTTGAAAGCATGCTTCATCACCTACTAATTGCATTATCTTGACCAAGTTTCCATGTTTAAAAAGCAGGATCAACAATACTTTTCTAGATTGTTATCCCATGGATGGTATCACAGTGAAACCCCCTCACTGTTTACACTCTCCATACAAACTGCTTAACCTTTCTCAGTCTCAGACTTCTTTTTTGTAAAGTTGGGATTTTCATGAGTAACAAAAAGATAGGTTAGTATGAGAATTAAATGAGATAATGTGTGAAAGTACTCAGTTGTGTACTTGCATACAAGTTCAGCAGGTCTTAGCCACTGTGTGCACTTCTAGCATAGGACCTGGCCCACGGTAGACTGTAAATAAATGTTAATCTTTTCCTCTCCTTCCCTTCTATCTATTGCTATATCCTTCCTGATTGCTATTATTATAAGTTTGGCCTTTGACATTTATTAGCCAAATCTCTCTGAAGGAGACCAAAACATCTAAGTGCAATTTTGGATTGTTTTTTATTTTTAAATGATGGTGAATTAAAGAGAACATGATTGGTCTGCTTGGGTATTAATGAATATAGAGATACAGTTAAGAAATAAATGAGTTTCTGACTTCTGAAGTCAAAGCATTTAACCATTGGGCATGCCATCTACCCGATATGTGTTAGAAAATTTCAATAGAACCTTGTTACTCAAAGTATAGTCCTCAGACCCAGCAGCATCAGGATCTCAGGGATCTTGATAGGAAAGTATAATCTGACTTCACGCCAGAGCTGCCAACTCAGGATCTGATAGTAATACTGATAGGATACTTTAGTAAGATGCCCAAGTGATGCACATTAAAGTGTGAACAGACTCTTGCAGAAGGAGAAGATGATGGTTGGCAATTGAACTATGCAAAAGGCTAGATTACAGGGTCTTGGGTATCATTTCCTTACTGCCACTCCTGTGTTCAGCCTCTTCTGCCAAATCAGTTATCAGGACCACATTTTTGCCTTGTCAGGCCCTGCTCTGAATTGGAACCAGCTCTAAATCCATGTCATGCATGCAGCCCCATTAGCATGAGCACACAGAACTGTTGTCACCATTACAAGCTGCACCTTGAACTCTATTACTTTTTGTCCATTCCCAGATTTCCACATCTGATTCTGATCTGATCTGATTCTGACCTGACTCATCATGGCTTCAGTCACTGCAAGGACCTTGTCCCTTCTCAGTTTCTTCTTTTACCCAATCTGGAAAATAGTTCTTCCCAGAGGAAGAGGGCTGGTCCTGGACTGGCCCCTGAGAAAGGAAATCCGACTGATGAGACAGTCAGGTGGGCCTTTGAGAGCTGTGTGGACACCTCAATAGCCCTCTCACTTTCACTGGCATTTCAGGGATACAAGGCTGCATGGAGCAACATTTCTTAGAGAAGGGGGAGAAGGAGGAGGCTGTAACATAGAGAGCACTCCTAAGTTGGTCAAGAAAACACTGCAAGTGGCTAATACAACTCCAGATTTTACAAGCTGCCAATTTGGAAAGGCCTTCCAGGTTCTGGTCTTTCTCCCTGTGTTTATTTTCATCTTGACCAAATTGGCTAACTGACAGACACTCTGTGCTAAGCATACCTCAATATGTTGGCAATGAAACCCAATCAAAGCTGCCTCTGGCATGGACCTCAATAGATCCTTCGCTCAGCAGAAGCAAAAGAGAATCCACCAAACTGCCCTTGCTCATTTTCCTATGGACTTGGCATTTTGTTTATTTTTTATGCATATAGTTTGGCATTTTCAGTTATATATTTTTATCCTAATCATTTCATGAGCAAAACTGACTTCTCTGATAATTAAGTTTCCCCCACGATGGCACCTTCACCACTTACTTTTGTTCCACTGTAAGACGCCTGCAGATTATTAAGCTGTTGTCAGCTCTCACCTCCCACATACCTTCAATGCACTTGGAGGAAGGTGTCACCATTTCTAATGTGTGCCCAGGTGATATGTTGTTCCCACAATTTTACATTCGGAAGCTCATATCATGCTATTTATGCATGTAGGCTAGCTCAATAAGTGTTTGGGATTTATTTTAGAGGCTACTAAATCAAATTGGGAAGCTCCAAATACAAAAATATAGCTTTTCCTTGACTATGTTCTATTAATACATAGTTTTATATTGAACTTAAGTGTACCCTTATTTATATCATTTTAAGGATATTTTATATTCTGCAAAGCCCATTTAAGAAGATATTTGACTAGAGTAAACAATGGTCTGTGAGACTGGCAAATTCAGTAAAGAAGGTGGTCTGTGGCCTCTCATATTTCTGAGTCTCACGAGGTGGAGGTTGGCTTGACCATTCCGTGTGATGAATTAACTATTCCCTTCTTCCTCAAACCTCCCTTTACCACATTCTCACATATCACACTGGACAGACCCCAGATCTAGCCCCAAATATAGTATTTTTCAAACTGCCAGTGGTAACCCTTTAGTGAGTCATAAAGAATGTAGTGTGCTTCCTTAGGTATTTTTTAAAAAAATAGATCAGAGTGCCTCACAGGTAGAAAGGATAAGTATTTCTTTGTGAACTTTTTCTTTTGGTGATACGTCTGTGTGTAATTACATAGTAATGGAGATTGTACTGCTAATTGTGGGTTTTAGTTTTCAAAAAGTTTGAAATACATGAATGGACCTAATATGGTTCCCTCCTGAAATTATTCCATGATCCAGGAATTGAAGATCTCCTTGCCTGAATGAGCTAGAGTTTGTAGGTTCCTATTAAGCTATTGGCTATCTCTAAGACCAAGAACTATGTCTGGACCCCACAGCTAATATTACTGAGAATAACCTAATTATCTAAGTCTTCAGTTCTCAAATTGTAGACTTGGGACCAGCAGCACCACTGGGGACTTGTTAGGAATGCAACTTCTCAGGTCTCACCCCAGACTTACTGATTCAGAAACTCTGGGGGTGGAGTCCCTTAGTCTGTGCTTCAGTAGCACTCTGGGTGATTCTGATGCATGCTAATTTGGGAACCATGACTTGGCACTACCTATAAACCAGGTTTGAGTCTGGACTTTGCTTCTGCTGATTAATATTGGACCATATCCATCCCAAAATCCCACCTTAAGGGTTTTTGCAGATCCTCAGGGATTATCTGATTTTGGATGTTTTTCCTCCTCTTCTGCCCCAGCCTCCTATCCTTGGCTCCATGGGGGCCTCCTGGGTACTGACCCAACCTCCATTCAGGCTTAGTACCTCCTATTATCATCATGGAGGCCTGGAGGCCCCATTGCCACTCTTTGCTACTTGGTACAGAGGAAGGAACATAGTGTACTTAAGGTGGGGACTTAGGTTAGGTAGAATTTTGTAAATTCATTCTAGAGGGTTTTGTTTAGAAAACATTGAGATCCATCCTATTCTTGGAGAGGTTTTTAATATAATTTTATGTAACAGAAGCTCTTATGTGATTTTAAGTCCATTTTATATACTTTTCAGATCTCAAACAGAAATAGCTTATTTAATGTAAGATAGATGAAGAGGTTTATGAGCATATGGCACAAAGTAAGCAATCAGACTTTCTCTGGTAAGATGGAGATTCTTGACTATTAGTTTAACAAGACATAAAAATCTTCCCTAAACATCAGTGTTCTGTGATATGAGTCCTAGACTTTGGGGAATTAGATGCAAATACTTACATGAGGTTTACAACCCGGAGGGGCTAAGGAAGAGTAAGAAGAGTTTTCTGATGTCAGCCTAGTGATGTGGCACAGAGAGTTCCCTGAGGACTCAAAGGCAAAGGTAGGGAATGATTATATTATTGACTCACATCCCCACAAACACCACCATGTGCATACACATACACACACAAAACAACACACACACACACACACACAGTATCTTGTCTCCCTGTTTTGTCTTCAACTAGCTTGAAAGTCTGATTATATTCTCCATTACTTGGGAGGTAAAGTAACCTTGTCCTTTCTTGACTTCTAGCTCTGGGAATAGGTAGGAAAATGTTAAGTGTAGTTTAAAAGAAACCTAAAGAGAACATTTACCATGAATATTAAGTTATTAGAAAACTTTCCCCCAAAAAATCAAGTTCAGGTGATGTTACAAAAGAGTTTTCCAGCCTTCAGAGTATATTTCTCTTTATAAAAAATGATCCCACAACACCAGAAAAGAGAAAATTTCCTAAGTCACTTTGCATAGTTCACACAGTCTAGGAACTAAAGGCAGACAAAGAAATGAAGATCTAACATACCGGTTGTACCTATGATTATAGGTTTTAAAAACTTGAAAATTAAATGTTAGCAGATAAAATCCATCAGTATATTTAAAGACTAATGTAGTACTTGAAGAATACAAAGACAGTTCAAAAAACAGTCTAATAAAGTAATTCATCACCATAGGAAGGTAAACAAGAAAAACCTATGATTATAGATAGACATGGAAAAATAATTTTTCCATATTTTTGTTGGTGCATTAGAGTTGTATAATGGTAGGAATTTGGCCAATATCATTCCATAGTATTTCTCTCCTCCCTCCCCCTAGTCTCTTTCCTCTACTCTACTGATCTCCTTTTGTTTTTGTTTTTTTGTTTGTTTGTTTTGTTTTTGAGAAACCCCACTCTCCTTTCTTTTCCTTTGGAAAAGTATTTTTTTTATCTTCTAAAAATGAAACTCTATACTCATTTAACTAATTCATTTCCTCCTTTCATTCCTTCAGCCTCTGACAATCACCAATATACTTCCTGTCTCTGTGAACTGGAGTTGTCTAAGTATCTCATGTAAGTGGAATCATATATTATTTGTCCTTTTGTGGCTGGCTTCTTTCTTTTAGCACAAGGTTCTCAAGCCTCACCCATGTGGTAGCATGTGTTAGAATGCCTTTACTTTGTAAGACTGAGTAATATTTCATTGTACCTATGAGATTAATTTGTTTATCCAATTATTTATCAGTGGACACTTGAGTTGCTCTCATACATTCACTATTGTAAACACTTCTGCTATGAACATGCTGTATAAATATCTGAGACACTACTTTTAGTTCTTTTGAGCATATATTCAGAAGTGGATCATATAATTAAGCTTTTAATTTTTGAGGAACCGTCATTCTGTTTTCTATAGTGGTATATCATTTTACATTTTCTCTGACAAAGGTTATAATTTCTCCCTCCACATCCTTCTCATTTAGTGGATTTTTTAAAAAAATGGTAGCAGTCATATGAGTGGATATATGGGGGTCTCTCATTCTAGTGTTGATCCACATTTCCTAATGATCAGTGATGTTGAACACCTTCTCAGGTCCTTATTGGCCATTTCCATATCATAGTCCAGCCTTACCTTCAGCTTTACTTGCAACAGTTTTTGTTACCTATAGTCCATCATGGTCTGAAAACATTAGTATTGGTCTTGACTCTTTCAAGAAAGAGAATGCATTCACGTAACTTTCATTGCAGTGTATTGTACTATGTTATTATAAGTTACTATTGCTAATAATGTCTTACTGTGCCTAGTTATAAAATAAGGTTTATTTTAAGTGTATATGATGAGGAAAATCTGTAGTATATGTAGGTTTGGTACTATCCACAATTTCCAGCATCCACTGGGGGTCTTGGATGAAGCAGTAACCCATGAATGAGGGGGAACTATTGTATCTCTCTTGGAGAAATGTCTACTCAAGTCCTTGGCTTTGTATTGGTGTTTGATACATAGACATTCTCTATATATTCTGGACTTTAACCCCTTTTCAAGTGTATGACTGACAAATATTTTCTCCCATTCTGTGGGCTGCATATTTACTATATTAATAATTGTCTTTTGATGTGCAAAACTTTCACATTTTTCACAAAGTCTGATTTGTTTATTATTTTTCTTTTGTTGCCTGTGTCTTTGTTGTTTTAGCTAAGAAATTGTTGCCAAATTCACTGTCATGAAATTGTGCCCTGTTTTCTTCTGGGGGTTGTAGAGATAAGTTTTTGATCTTATCTTTAGTTCTTTGATGGACTTTGAGTTAGTTTTTATATATGGTGTAAGTTAGAGGTCCAAATTTACTCTTTGGTATGTGGATGTCCATTTTTCCTGGCACCTTCTTTGGAAGACTGTCCTTTCCCCATTTGAATGGTCTTCTCACCAGTATTAAAAATCATATGACCACATATGAGATGGTTTGTTTCTGAGCTCTATTCCATTCCACTTCTTTACATGTCCAGTTTTATTCTCTTGCTACATTCTTTTGGTTATTTCAGCTTTGTAATCTGTTTTGAAATCAGGAAGTATAAGACATCCAGCTTCTAGCTCTTTCAAGATTCTTATAGCTATTCTGTGTCCCTGGATATTTTCCACATGAATTTTAGGATGGATTTTTTTATTTGTGCAAAAACACCATTGGGATTTTTACAGGAATTACATTGAATCTGTTTGGAGTAGAATTGACATCTTAAATAATATTAAGTCTTCCATTTCAAATACATGAAATGTCTTTTCATTTACTTGTATCTTTAATTTTTTTCAGCCATATTGTATAGTTTTCACCGTAGAAAACTTGGCTAAGTTTTGCCTCCTTGGTTGAAGTTATTCCTAAGTATTTTATTCTATTCGATGCTATTGTAAATGGAATTATATTCTTTTTGAATTCTTCTTAGCGTATAGAAAAGCAACTAAACTTTGTGTTCTGATTTTGCATCCTACAACATGGCTTAATTTATTTATAAGTTCTAACAGATTTTGTGTGTGTGTGTAATTTTAGGGTTTTCTATATACAAGATTAGGTAATCTCCAAAACAATGTTTCTACTTTTTCCTTTCCAATTTGAATGCCTTTTATTTCTTTACCTTGGCCAATTGCTCTGGCTAGGACTTACTGGAAGTAGTAAAATATCATCCTTTTCATGCTTCAGATCTTGAAGGAAAAGCTTTCAGTTTTAATTACAAAAGGACTTAGAATTGTGTCATGTTTTTTGTAGTAATTGAGATGCTATTTTTTTCTATCATTCTGTGAATAGGATGTATTACATTGATTAATTTTCATATGTAGGGCCATATATGATAAAGAAAAAATTTTTCTTGGGATGGTATAAAAACCATTTAATGCATTGGTGAGTTTGGGTTGCTAGTATTTTGTAGAGGATTTTTACTTCAATATTCTTCAGGGTTTCAGTCTTTGATTTTCTTCTCTTATCATTGTCTGACTTTCATATCAGTATAATACTGGCCTCTTAGAATAAGTTTCAAAATGTTCCTTCCTTTTATATTTTTTGGAAAAGCTTGAGGCTTGTTAATTCTATTAAAATCTGGTAAAAATTTATTGATAAAGCCATTTGTTCCTGGTCTTTTCTCTGTTGAAAAGTTTTGGATTACTCTTTCAACCTCCTTACTACTATATGTCTGTTCAGATCTATTTCTTTATGATTCATTCTTGGTAGAGTGTGAATTTCTAGGGAATTTATCCATTTCATCTAGGTAACCCAATTTGTTGGTGTATTCCTGTTCATGGTATTCCCTTATGATCCTTTTTATTTCTGTGAAGTTTGTGGCAATGTTTCCTGTTTGTTTCTGATTTTAGATGTTTGAGTCCTCTCTCTTTTATTCTTAGTATAGCTGAATGCTTGTTAATTTTGTTGCTCTTTTGGGAGAAGCTTAGAGTTTATTATTTCTTCATATTATATTTGGGTTCTATTGTTTTTGTTTTTCCAGCCCTTTAAGGTGTGAAGTTAGGTTGATTTGAGGTCTTTCTTCTTTTTTAATGTTAGGGTTTGCAGCTATACAGTTCCCTCTTGGTACTCTGCTGCATTTCATAAATTTTGGTATTTTTCCTTTTCCTTGTTTTCATTTTTAAAAAAAATTCTGACAACTGAACCTGAGGGCTCTGTACCACTAAACCACATCCCCAGCCCTATTTCTTTTTAATTTTGAGACAGGGGTCTCACTAAGTTGCCCTGTCTGGCCTTGACCTTGAGATCTTCCTGCTTTGGCCTCCAAAATAGCGTGATTATAGGCATGTGTCACCATGCCTGGTTCCTTATGATTATTTATTGTTTTACTCGGCCAATGTTTTAGTCCTCTTACATATTAATGGTTCTCTGCTTATCAATCTTTCTATATTTTTACCTTTATTCTGGGATCATTTTTTTTTCTCTCTGAAGTTCATCCTGTAAGAGTGAACTGGAGAACAAGCTCTCTATTTTAATTACTCCAAAAATATTTTTATTTTATCTTATTTCTTAAAAAGTCATTTAATCAGATAGAGAATTTCAAGGCTCAGTGTTTGGTACTGATATGCTACTGACCACATTGTAATCCCTGGAACCAGTGAATGTGTTATCTTCTATGATAAAAAGGACTTTGCAGATGGGATTGAGTTAATCATCTTCACATGGGGACATTATCCTGAATTATTTGCATGAGCCCAATAATCACCAGGAGCATTATAAGAGGTAGGCAGGAGGCTAAGTCACACAGAGAGAGTGTGATGACGGAGCAGAGATAGCAGTGACTCAGTTGAGCGGGCAGCCTCTAGAAATTGAAAGGAGTTCAGAACAGATTTTAGCTCTGTGAGGTTCTTTTTGTACGTAGGACCTCTAGAAATTCAGGAGAATGGTGGTATGCTTTTTTTAAGCCATTAACTTCATTGTAATGTTTTAATCATTATTCAGAGAGTAAAGCGATCTGCTCTCAAATTGGACTTCTATTGTTGACTATTTGTTTTTTGTTCTCTTTGACTTCTCTTAAAAGTTCTCAAGTTTTTTTTTTATTGTATCCTGTATTTTAATTTTGATATCTAAGTTCGTCTGATTTTTGTTTATCAAGATGAGATTCACTGGGCTTCCAAACTGGTGTCTTAGATGGTTGCTGGGAAATTCTCACACTTTGCCTGGTCCAATCTCATTTCTCCTCCACTCAGCCATCTGCTCATGGAAACCCAAATGTATGTGAAGGTCCTTTTCTCTACCCACCATGTCTTTTAATGTCATCTTCATATTTGACATCTCTGTTACTGTGTGCTATGTCCTCTGTAATTTCTCAGCTCTATTTTACAGATTCCCTTTCCACTTGTGTCCAATCATCTGTTTATTTTACCCTTTGATATGTTAATGAAATTGTTGTATTTTACATTTCTCAAAGTTCTACTTGGTCTCTTTTCAAATGTATATGATCAGATTCCATAGCCTCACATTCTCTCATCATACATCCAACATTATTTCTGTCACATAAAACACTGATTTTATATTCCATACTCAATCATTCCTTTACCTACCGTGTTTATAGACTGGATGATGTGCTGTGTTGTTTCTCCTGACACTTGCTCACTGTGACTTGTTTCCTCCTATGCTGGGAGTTCTTATGCAGTAGAACATTTATCTATGGATTTGTGGAAACTCTTTTAGGCATGTGAATAAAGTGTTTCCTCCAGAAAGAATTTATATTTGCTTCTGCTAAGGGCCTTGAAGAACGATCAGCCAGGAAGGACTGAACTAAATTTTAATATTTGTTCAAGCCCCCAACTAAAATTCCAACTGGAAACTTTAATGGGAAACTTTAATCATTGCAACTCTTCTCTCTGCTCTATCCAGGATCAAGCCAGAGATCTGTCACTGCTATCTTCTTCTTAATGGCAGGGTTTTTTTTTGGTAAATTTTTGGTTGTCTATTGAGAATATAACATTTTAGGTGACATATGGGCAGGGGAAATGTTCTGGTCATCCTTCTAAAACTGCTAAGTTTTGTCCCTGTGGTCAATCCATTAAAACTCAGAACTTTCCAAAGCCTGGCAGACATGTCCAGGGCAAAAGAGATTCTAGCACAAACCTATCTATTAGTGAGTTTCTACCTCTTGACATCTCTAGCCTCTGAGAATTTGTTTGTCTTCCTGGCACCTCATGTAAACATTGAGAAATATGCTATTTATATCTTATACAGCATCGTTAGAGGTGAGATCTCTGAAAATATCATATTGTTGTAAAGCTCCTTGAATTCATTATCTGTATTATCCCAATATATAGTGCAGTCAATCAGCAAACAATTAGTATCTCATAGATTCTGTGAGTCAGGAATCCATGTGCAGCTTCTCTCTTGCTTCAGTGAGCATATGAGCTGGGACTCACACACCTGACTTTTGCCAGGTCAGGGAACATTCACTTCCTGTCTTAGTCTTATGGCTGTTGGTAAAACATGCCTACACTGCTGTTGGGTGAATTGCATTAGTCCCTTGCCAAGTGGGTATCTCTGCAGGGCTACTCACAACATGGCAGACTGTGTCTCCCAGAGTGGGATCTCTGAAACAGGGAAAGGAGGAGAAGGTGAGCAGTGTGGAACACTGTCTTCTTGTAATCTAGTTTCAGAACTGAAAGCCCATGACTTTTGCCATCCAAAAGCAAGTCATTTGCAACCCACGATCAAGCAGAGATGACTGCCCCAGGAGCTGAGGATCACTGGGAACTGTTTTAACAGTCACTACCTTACTTCTATAAATCAATTTTTAAAAACTAAACATCAGAGTAGAAAAACTATTAAGAAAATGAGCAGGCGATTTTTCAAAGAAGAAATTAAAATGTCTGATAATAAAAGAAAATTGTGCAATCTCTCTAGTAATCAAAGGAATGCTATTTAAAATCGCAGTTAGATAACAGTCTTTGCTTATCAGATTGACAAAGTATTTTTTAATGTCATCAAGTGTTGATAGAATATGTAGAAACTAGCAACTTTAAGTAATGCTAGTAGGAGTGTAAATTAGCATCTACTTTATAGTTTAATTTGGCAGTCTGCTTAATACTCTTAACAATCCCTATATCCTTATTATCTAAATATCTGTATTATCTAAGTATCTGTATTATCTAAATTCTCTCTATACTGAGCATCTGTTAACAATGATTTTAAGCATAGAAATGTTTTTCAGAAATAAAAATCCAGGCAAATTCCTATAAAAATATACAACTTTCTAATTATTTAGTAACCTGATGTTTTTGTTACTTCAGAAAATATATATATATATATATATACATACACATTTGTCACTGATTTGAAGGACAATGTGCAATGCCAATATTTATTTTGCACCCAGGCAATATTTCTTGCCATTAAGAAATTTCCACTCTTGACCTGTAGGTAATTATGCAATCTAATTGTCACATTGGAGCTGCATTACCAAACTAATAATAAAAATAATCTAACTCCTAATAATGTAACATACAAGGCAAATTTTATATTTCCAGTTTATTTAGTCATGAAAATCCTTCTGTGAAATGGGAGTCACAATCGTTCATTTTACAAATGAGGAAATGGAGACTCAAAATGACCAAATAACATTTTAAGCACATAATTATCAGCAAAAGAGAAAGTTGAATCTGAGAATTGTTGAATCCACCCATTGGATGCTCCCTTGGCTTCTAGACCAGTGTCTCCACTCCATGCTGAGGTGCAGGAAGCAGAGTGATAAACAGGACCCTGCTCTACCCTTGATAAGTTTGCAGTGGGGCCTGTAGATACTCTTCTCTCCCACAGAAAACTTTGCCAAAAGATGCCTGGCCCAGAGTATTCTTTGTAATTGGCCCATCTAAGTCTTGTATTCCCACTTAACTGATAGGTCCTGTAATATTTGTTTACTAATTTCCATAATTGTATTTCCCCAAGTCTTGGGTGAATATATTTTCTAACTTCAAAGACTTTCCTTATTTTTGAACACTGGGCAAAGTTAAACATCTTCCTTTGCACCAATAATTGGAGTGGAGGATCTATGGTGCCCAACAGTTTACTGTAGATTCATAGAAGAAAACGTGGAATGGTCCTCATAGGAAAATGTATAATGTGCCCTCACAGCACTGTTTCTTGACTGCAATAAGAAGTCAGGAAATGGTAGCTGGAACCCTCTGCAGGGCAATCTTAGAAATTTGAATTAGAACCATTGAATTTAGTTATTGCTTTAATTTCTATTTGATTTCCACTTTTAATATCTCTGTCCTTTTATGGTTATTAGTATGAAGTTCTATTTTCTTTGTTATGTTGTGCAACACTCCTTATCTACTGGTATTTTGAAAATACCCTACCTCTGCTTTAAGAAATGAATGTGCCAATAAAAAGAAAACTTCAAAAAGAAAAATTCTGGGGCAAAATTGGAACCTTGCAGGCTATTTTTAAAAGTTTGATCTGAAGTATAACATATTCACTTTAGTTCATGCATCTAGTTAATTTGTTAATTTTTTTCAGTGCATTTCATTTATAGTTTTAACTTCCACCTTGTGATTATCACTAACTGATAGTAATAATAAATGTACTCACAGCCATGTTTATTTTAATTGACTCCCCGAAGGGAGGGATCAGTCTATTGGAGTGTATGACAAAGGGAAATGGAATACAATCCTGATGACTGAGTGAGAATAACAAGATTTCCTGTTCTCCAATAGGGACTATGACTTTGGATAAGTCACTTAGACTCCATGAACCTGTTTCCCATGGGGCAAATATAGATAATAATATATTCTAATTGTTTAAGTATTTAATGGGGTAATAAACATAATGATTTTGGCTCATATTTATTGAAAATTTACTATATCTGGCACTGTTTTATGTTATTTAGATAAATTGTTTCATTTAATTGTCACAAGTATTATTATCATTATCCCAATTGACAGATGAAGAAATTAAGGCTTAGAGCATATTTAATAACTTGTTCAGGGCTGCACAGGTAATTATAAAGCTAAGATTCAAATCCAGGCAGTTTGACTCTAGTGCTCATTCTCTTAACCTGGCTGTATTGCCTCTTAAGTAAAATCCTTGATTGGCTTCTAGCTTATAATTGTGTACAGCAAAAAGTAGTTTTATTATAGTTAATGTCTATGAAATTTGGTTATTAAAGACCACTTTGCAGTAATATCCTTTGGATTCCATTCTTCATCGCACAGATTTAATGAGGAGAGCTATGCTGCGTAAAGAGGAGAGACAAGGTCTGCATCATGGGCTGGCAATGGGGGACTTGGGAACCCAGAGGTTTCAGAGGAAGAGTGAGAAGGCCTCTGTTGAATTCCCTTGGCTGTCCCATTCTAGGCTTCAACAGATCAGAGTCTCTCCTTCCAGGTATTAAGCAAAAATATCTTCTTTGATCTGAGATCACTACCATAGATAGGATTCCACAGTAGAGAGAGTTTTACACTAGCAATAGAAGCAGAGAGGTTTAGAGATGTTTCAATGCTGAGAGGAAAGAGCCCCTGGAGAGAAGTTTGTTGAAAATGTGCAGAGAAAAGAGACTAGTTGAATATCATGCTTAACACCTAGGCTTCAATGCCATCTCCAGCTTTGCTGTGTCATCACACTAACACCAAACTGCTATATATGTCACTGTGTAGAATAGTAGTTGCTACCTCAGAGGACTGTTGTGATGGTTCCACATAGGGAGGATTCAATAAACATCAACTTGGATTACAATCATTACTATTGTGGATATTAAGGACTATGTAGTATAAACTGTGCAGTGTCTGTGTATAACGGCACATAGCACGTCATTGTTACCCACAGAAACATTATTGTCATTAGGATCATAATTATCATTAACTAGTCATGCTATCTGGATTCTATTTTCTATTCAGCTCTGTGACCTCAGGAAAATCATTCACTTACCTTCAGTCTTGTTTTATCCATCCATGAGATGCAGTGGTTGGAATGGCCGTGAACTGGTAGATCTGTCTTAGAGCCTAACAAAGTTTTCTTCTGAACCATATTAGGAATAGTTTTATGAAACTGCTAACTCTCCTTTCCTTTGAGCTAAAGTTCTTCTTAAGTTTTTTACTGTTATTGATTTTTTCTTATGAACTGATGATGATAAGTAGTAGACTTTGAAAAATCAATGTTTGGCAAAACACAATGCTGGCAAACCTGTATCAGTTCACCTCTCTTTAAGAATTATATTTTAATTAGGCTGTTCTGTGAAATAGAATTATGGGAACTATCATTGCTAGAGTGATTCCCATGATGCTTTCCATCTTAGCGTAGGGTACTAGCTAATAGTGAAGTAGAGAGACAGACAAGGGGCAGGGATTCAGCCTGAGGGCATCAGGTGAGACTTGCCAAGGTATCTAAGAAGGAAGGAAGTTCTGGGAGGGGGACCAGAAGCATTTGGTCTTTCTTTAAATCTTTTGGATCACTATTACCACTGAGGCACCATGTGCAGAACTGGATATGAAATGGTCAGTGTAATGGTTTGAGTGGTGGCTTCCCCAAATTTGTCCATATCCTAATGTTTGGAACCTGTGAATATTACCCTTTTTTTCTTAGTCAATTTGATCTTGTTTGTAATAAGGTTCAATGTAGATTAATTAAGTAAAAGTTGTTCTGATGAGGTGATCCTGGATTATCCAGGTGAACCCTAAATCCACTGACAAGGGAAGACATGAAGAGGAAGAGACCATGTGATCTTGGAGACAAAAATTAGAATGATGTGATCAGAAGCCAAGGAATGCCTGACACCCCCAGAAGCTGGAGGAGGCACAGAACTGATCCTCCCCTCTTCCAGCATCTTAAGCCTTTTAAGGTAGCACAGTTTCAGCTGAACACCTTGATTTCAGACTTCAAGCTTTCAGAACTATGAGAGAAAAAAATTTGTTGTTTTAAGCCACCTACTTTGTAGTAATTGTTTACAACAGCTGTAGAAAACTACTGGAATGAATAAACTAGACATAGCACTTGCCTTCAAGTGCATATGCTTTTGACAAGGTGCATGATCTGTGTTTCAGAATCACTACTTTTCCAGCTTGAATGTGTGGAGGCTGGAGTTACCTAGCCTCTGGACCTGGACTCTACCAGTCAACATTGACAGATAAGACAAGGTGAACCAGATACTAAACACTAAAATCTCTGCCAGAGATGTGTGGGAGAGCCCCCTGTGGGACCCAGCAACCAGGACTGCCCATTAAATGGAAAATGTGCACCCTCTGAGCTCCCAAACAATGATTTTGCAACATACTGTTAATTAGGACAATCTCAGGCATTTATGAGTCAAAGTAGAAATCAACAAGCTGAGAGTTGTTCCCAGATTCAATTTCAGGGAGTTTGTCAACTCGAGCAATGGATAAGGAGTCTCTGGTATTAAGATAAATTCCATTAGGCTCAATGGGTGTGCCTATGTAGGGGCAAAATGGGGGCCTCTTGTCACTTATGCATTTCTCAGCACTGCAATTTCTCTCCTTTTAAAGCAGTCTTCTTAAAGACATATGTAGCGTTGACAAACTAGACAGGAAGCCTGGGAATATGAATACGTGTAAATACCAAGTCAGACATTTCTTAAGGATGTCATTTACTCTAAAGTGTGTAAGAATTACTTCAAAGCCATTAGTGTCTGGAATTCTCTAAAGGTAGACACGTTTTAAAAACACGCTCTTCCTATCAGACTTTAATAGTGTTAAAGGAAGATCTTTTTTTCAACAAGAAACAAAAAAATATTGCTTTTGACCTGACAACCCATAACATCTGCCTGTAAGCTTTTCATCAGGATCACAAACACTACATTTTGAGGTGCTCAGACATCAGGACTTACTCTGATTGCAAATTTTAAGAAAAATTTCTGTTACTGACTATAGGCCCCATTTTGGGGGAGATAAGTCAAACCTCCATAAGCATTTGTTCTTTGATTTTAGATTATTGCAGATTTTGACCTGTTTCCCCATCCTTGCAATGAGAGGCAAAGAATGCTTCCTTTTCCTTTCTTAACTTCCACCCATCCTTACATTATGTGTTGAGCATCTTTGCTTTATATTGTGCTTTAGAAAACCCCACAGATAACACAAAATGAGAATAAATATTAAATAAAGTGTCCAATGTCAAAGCTTCTAAGTGAATCATGAAAATCTATCAGACTTTAAGAGTAAACTTTTCTTCGCAAAAGAATGATTTAAAATAAGAAAGATAATCAGTAAATCCCAGTTGCATTTCATTTCTAGTAGTTTCCACAAATGACCCTCATCTACTGGTGCTTCCTTTCCCAAATATTTCAGAGAAACTCAATAAACGGTTCTGAACTAACACATTACCCAGAGAAGACTTAATGAGAACTGTTTGTGTTCTGTATTTATAAGCTTTGGTCTTTGCATGCTCTGAGAAATTGCAGTCTGATGACAATTGCCTTTCACAGTGGACAAGAAGAATGGAAGAGAGTCCTTGCTGGAACTAAGCTTCTGCTGATTCTGGGAACTGATCTGATTTGAGCTGCACACACTTGCCTGAAATGATGTAAGTGCCCTCCCCCAACCTTCCCTTTCTTTGAATGTGAAGAAATGCCTCTCTCTCATCCTTTTTACATTGGAAATACAGGAGGAGTTTTGTTTCATAATACCAAGGATGGGAAAAGGAGAAAGCCAGAAAGGACAGGAAATGAATAAAAGAGTAAAGGGAGAAAGGAAGACATTGTTCAGACACCTCATGTTCCCAGCCTCTGTCCCGATGACATATCTGCTCATTCATTTGAACATGTACCTGGAATTAATATTAGTTCCTGCAGACAAAGAAGAAGGATCCCTCAATGGTTTCAGGCATTTATTTCACCTTCCCCATAGTTTGACTTGTAGAACAAGTAGAAAATAACTCTCAGTCCAGGCAGAGTGTTGGAAGTGACAGTTTTGTGATGTCTGCAAATCTGAACTTTTTTTCTTGCTACTCTATGTGACTCTACTCTTGTCAGCTACTAACAAGTTTGTGAAGCAAGACGACAATTAAAGGATACTTCTATTTCTCTATTGGTATGTTGGACATTTTGAAAATAAGGTGGTATACAATATGATCCTGGAAATAGAGACAAATTACAATTACTCCAATGCTATTTTGATGTATCCATCTGAAAAAAAAATTCCTGAGGATTGCATGGATTAATCCATGGAAACACTAGAACGGAGTCTTATTGTAAGTGGTCCATGTTAGCCATCATCATGAATATCTACACTTTCTTTTCTCATCAGAAATACTATTTTGCTTAGAAGCTACATGTTTCTAGGCATTAGAAGAAACAGGAAAAACAAGATGAATGTGAAAGGAATCTGAATGAGCAAATGGCCCCAGGAGACAAAAATTTAAGTTTTGTCTTCCTCACACTGGAAGTCAGGGTTTACGTGTGCCCCAATCTCCTCTCTGACCCACATTCAGTGACATCAGTTTTAACTTGGAGGGATGGTGAAAAGGATTTGGATTTGGAACCAGACTCATGCTCATCCTTTGCCATATTCTTATGATTGGGACAGTTACTTTCTTCCTGATTCTCAGTACCCTCACCTATATAATGGGAACAACAGCCTTATAGTCAGAGAAAACAATTACCCAAACTAGATATGGCTTAAAATGTGTTCATTTTAATTGGTTATGACCTAAGCATGTTATTTGTCTTTTGAAGGGTAAGAAAGAAAAAACAAAACAAAAACAAAAACACCAACACTGAATCATCCAGAAGGTGGCTGTTAAGAACTTGACTTCTAGTTCTGGCACTTCTTAGAATCCTTAAAGTCTGTTGATCTGTTGACTTATCTTTCCATATGAGATATGGTGCTCTGCTTCAGAATCTTCTTCACCTGTCCTCCTGCATGGAAGGTCTTGGGAATTTAAAGGTGCACCAGGGAAGAGTCCTCTCCTGTTGTGTGCTAGGGATTCAAATCACAATTTGTGCATGAGAAAAGCTGTGTTCTGGGAATGTGCAAAGGGACACGGAGGATCAAGGAGACAGCCACTTAAGTTGTCTGCAGCCATGTAGGAAAGTTCCAGGAAAGAGGGTCCACAGGAATCTTCCCTTCAATCAGGCATGAGTGAGCTTTCTTCCAGCACTGGAAGTGTCTCCAGGGAGAAAAACATAAAGCTGAGACCTGCGTGCACTTATTTTCTAACAGAATCAGTAGGTATAAAAACATGTGCTTAGATGAAAGGCCATATGTTATAATTAGGTGTATTAATATTGCTCAAAAAGCAAAACTTAAATGTTTAGAAATTTCACTTCCAGTATGCCTGGTAATATTTATTGCTTTCTAAATATCTGGCTCCACCTTACATATTTCATGTTTCATTTTCTGAGGATAATGTTATTGTTATTATACCCATTTGACAGAGGAGAAAACTGAAGAACTGAGATGTTAAGATACTTGCTGAAGACTGCATGTCTCGTAAGTGGGAAATCAGAGACTGGATCCAAGACAATCTGGCTCTGGAGTCTAGGCTCTTATCCATTACACTCCTGCCTCTACAGCAACAATCTGGAAGTTGAAATATCAAGGCGTTATTTCCAACGCTTTAAAGTATTATTTACACTACAAACTAGTCTAGGTGATTTTCTAAAAACAGGCCTTCACAGTTTTGCAGTCATTGCCAAAGCATGTAAAATGTGAGTTTGGGGGATGTACTAAGAATTTGAAAATTGCTTTCAGATTCTTTTGTCGAATTCCATGGGAATGGGAGAAGTGACTCCAGGTTCATTGCTATAAGCATTTGGCATTTCTCATGCATGAGAGGGAGGACACTGAGCTAATCTGTTTCATACTGACTTCAGTTAGCCATTTAGTCAATCAATCAATAGTCCATGCTGCCAAAGGCAGTATGGCTGGATTTATGTTTAAAATTAGCAGTAATGAAGATCAGAGGGAAGTTGGATTCAAATGCTTTCCTTTGCTGGGAGTGACATCATTCTCCTGGTAATAGTTTTCAAGTCCTCTTTCCCATTTTCAGCTGAAGAATTTGGTTTGGCTATTGGGACATTCAGGTTGTCACATTAAAAATACTATGGTGGTGATTATTTCATGACTTCCTAGCCATTGCTTTATGCCTGCTCACATCCAGGGTGATGAGATCACTATGCTGGACAGTCTTATTCTGGATGGTTGCCATCCCTTTGCAGGAGGTTGAGACTCAGCAGCTGTGAATCCTCTGGGAAGTCACTTCTCTTCCTTTCTCCTTCCCTCATTCTCTTTTCTTCCCTTCCTTTCCCTTTCCCTTTTCGACCTCTCATACATTCCCCCCCCCACAAATACTCCATTCTGCCTTGGGTTTTAAGAACAGCCTTGATTACACATTCCTGCTCAGGCAGGCTCAGCCTCCCAGAATGAAAGCCTTCTGTGACCTCCATGGCATGTAGGTGGCACTTCAAGTGGTGCCAGGGACACTCAGAATCTGCTGCAGCTCTTGTCTCTTGATGAGGCCCCAGAGCCAAGGCTGCCAGGAGGAGTCTCACTTGTCAGCTGTCAGTCAGGAGGCAGCCTGTCCCTCCCAGCACTGCCCCTGTCACAGAGGGGTGACCAGACTGTAAAAATGAAATAGACTTCAGTGGGATGCCTGAGATTCATTTTCTCCCTTGGATGCTTTCATCTCACTCATTCCACTGTGTTTACAGGCCCACAGGTTTCCTGAGGGCAGCCATGATTTAGATTTACAGTTCCCCAGGCAGTCTGATTCTGAGGAAAAGTTATAACACCTGTAATGTATTACTGTCTCCTCGAGGAGCAAAGAATGTCAGGGGCTGTGGAGGTTGGCTACCCCAATAACTGCAGACTCTGCACTGCAGTACTGAAAACACACAGGCAAGGCTGCACGCCTCTCAGCTGCTCGCACACATGAGCACACAGCACACAGCACACTTAGAGACTGGGAGGGCGTAACATCCATGTGCCATTATTAGTGGCTCTAGTAAGGAAAGTCCAGCGCCATGCCCCAGAGCATGGACAGGTTAGAGTTCAGGTATAAGGCACAGGAACTAGGGGAATGGAACTGTTTCAACAGCCTGCCTGGGCTGGGGAAGAAGTTACTGTTAGCAGATAAACACTGCCTACAATTGCTTGCCTCTCTTGTTGCTACCTTGCACTTAAATTTTGTTATGTCTCATCTAAGAGAGAGTGGAGTCAGCATTAAGCTGAGTCCTGTCCTGAGCGGGGTTTACAAATGGGCACATGCAGGGCAGGAGGAAAGCGATGAGCCTCTGCCCTGCAAGGTGCCAATTCTGATCTTTCTCTAGTGGAGAATACAGCTTCCCTGAGGGTTTGGATGCTGCCACTCAGCTCAGTGTCCACCTGGGGGCAAACCACAACAAAATCACTTTCTGAACTAGAAGCTGTTGGGCATTTGAAATGTTGAGCCACGTTTATTCTACAGCTTGCCTCCAGCACAGGCTCTTGAACATGGAGATGCAAAAGCTTCATTGCCCTTCCCCATGGTTCCCTGTCCTTGTTCTCAAAGATCAAGTCTGAGTTCAATTCACTATTCCTGACATGTCTGTGCTGCTCTCGCTTCCCTGAGGGTGGACGATACTCTGAGATGCTAATTTGCTTCTGCCCCCCACCTTCTTGTTTTGCTCTCTGTCTAGAGTGCCAGAGGGACAATATTGGCTCTCACCATGAGCTGTTCAGGCCAGTTAGGATGTGGAGGAGGTGAATAAGGTGTGCTCAAATCACAGGACAGAAATCCCAGCATACCTATATAGCTAAATGCAGCTTGTGAATCATCAACCTTTGTTTGCAGTAGGAGACTGTCCTCAAAACCGAGTGATCATCACAAAACCTAACAGAGTATGATGGGCTGTAACATCAATATTCATCTTGCCCCTTCCCCTGATGTCGGTGGTTAGCATTTGTCTACAGTTATAAGTTCAGGAAATCATGTTTCAATTGATATAGATTTATCATTGGACTTGATCTGGGATACTGAAGGAAAAAGAACCAATGGCTCTTTAAGTTTTAACATTTCATTCAGGGTTAGTTATTAATTTTTTTTTAAATAGAGCCCTTTGAAGGACTGGTCAAAAGCTAGGGAACCTTCAAGAGAAGTTTTACCTTAAGGAGGGATCAAAGACTAAATAGGATGGTGAGCATCAGAAAGGGCCAGCGCCTAGGGCTGGGATTGTGGCTCAGTGGTAGAGTGCTTGCCTAGCACGTGTGAGGCACCGGGTTCAATTTTCAGCACTGTATATAACTAAATGAGTCCATCAACCACTAAAAGAAATTTAAAAAAAAAAAGAAAGGGCCAGAACCTAGCACACACAGCAAGCTGCTTCCTTAGCCTTGTAAAAACACATTTCCCAGCTTCCCTTGCAGCTACATGGAGCCCTGTAACTGTCTTCTGGCCAACTTCCAGGTCTGTTTTTTTGTGGTCCTGCTCACTCCATTCCACTGATGGATGGATGCAGAGGATGTTGTGTTACATGACATAAGAAACTTGGTCCCTGAATGACAGCATGGAGTAGAGGCTCCATGGGGTCCTCCTCCCCTCTTCTACTCCCACCACATGCTTACCTTCTAGTCTATGATTGTCTTTGACATGGATGAGAAAGAAACTCATCTCAATTACTGAGATTTGAAGGTTTATATGTTTTGTGTTTCATGGTACTTATCCTAATAAGTCTCTCTTTTTGGCATCTGGATTCTGGCACATGAAAGTTATAGATAAAGTTATAGAGATAAGTTATAGAGATAAAGAAATTGAGGCCTAGAAGGTCATGTAACTTGCTTAAGTTTACATAGCTAGGAAGTGGCAGATCCAGGATTTACTTGGTACTTAAACCAAAATCAGAAAAACTTTAATAGATATCTTAATAGTATAGCTTTTATCTCACACAGGGATGATACATGTGTGTCAACATTTTTTAAAGCACACAGAGGTCTGTGATTTTTCTTTTGGCTAAAACAGATCAGGGACTTCATATTTGGATGCCCTTCAACATGACTTCCCCACCCCTTTATTACTAGCTACCCTCTTCTTCCATATCTCCAGGGCCTTACTTTTGTTGAAAAGGTTCACCTTGCCAAAGAAGGCAGGCAGGATCATCCATCTGGATAGAACCCCTGAAGGACATGCCAATTTGCAAACACTAACACAAAGTTAGCATTCAGTAAAACAAAGTATGATTAAATTAGATGTGCTTTTGCTTCCATTCAATTCAGTTTAGAACATTAATAATCTTAAGGGGAGTATCTCTTCTTTGCTTACATGCTATAAATAAATAATTGAAATGGTTCAAAGATACTACAACATTCTTAAGGCAAAATTGCAGGTATGAATAAAAAGGGCTTACATTTATGGTAGGCTTAATATGGGCCAAACACTGTGTTAAGCACTTTACATGAATTATGTCTTTTAGAGATAAAGAAATTGAGGCCTAGAAGGTCATGTAACTTGCTTAAGTTTACATAGCTAGGAAGTGGCAGATCCAGGAATCCAATAATCCAAGACAGCCTGGCTCCAAAGTCTATACTCTTAAATATCAGATTTCTCTGAATGAAAGAACAACAAATGTCAAGTAATCCTTAGGATGAATGGTGCATTCTGACTATTTGTGAGGGGAAAATCTGTGTTTCCAGACCAAAAAATCCACTTTAATTTACTTTTCATAAGAATCTTTGAAATGGCAGATGTACAATGGTCACTCTGTATAAGACTTCAGAAAACAGATTCTCTAATCAGTTCTGACTCTTCACTGTTGATTTTCTTTCCCCATGGACATGTTATTTGGGAATTGTGTGATTGTTCTGTACCATGTTTGAATGTGGCCAGATCTCACTTTACCTGATCCTGTTCTTCAAGGACTACCCAGGCTTGTGTACTGAGGAGGGTCAACCCAGAGAGAAAGGGGTCCTCAGAGAGTGGTGTGGACAAATTCCCTAAAGATTCTGCTTTGATTTTTATTCTTCTATATGATGTTACCACTGTGATAGCACTCTGGCATGGCTTAGGACAGTGACAGCAGAATTTCTTGCTGTTCCTATATTAAGAATATGTTCTCAGAAACAGCTGGTGTGTTACAAATGCAACTGAGTGCCTGGAGAAGTGGGATGATTGGAATCCCACTCCTAAGCACACAGGCTGTCGGTATTTGTGAGTTGGTAAATGAGATGGCAGGAAGAAGGAGTGTGATGGGCCTGAGGGTGTTGAATGTGTGAGTGGGAGCCAAGCTCCGTGTGTCTGCTGGCTTGATGAACTTTGTCTTTTGCCTAACCATGAATGTGGGGGAATATTGTTGGAAGCAGTTAGCTTATATTTGTCAATTGGTTCTCAGATGATTACAGTAATATGTTGGCTAAAGAGAATAATTTATGACTATCTTCATCGACAAACAAGGATGGCCTACAGGTAGCTGTGAGAAGGAATTCTTCATTTCTTTATTTCTTTTGCAATAAAGTGGTCAAATTAGCACAGGAGGACTTCTTGTTCAATTATATATTAACAAAATATTCTAACCCTAAGGGACATATTAGCTGTAGAGACTACACAACATCTTAAAATAATCACAACCATGATAGAACAATGTGTGGTTTACAGTTCAATTTTACATACATTGTGTTGTTGATTTTCCAGAAAACTGATAAATAGGTGGAACAAGTATTGCTGCTGTCATCCTCATTTTAAAGATGAGAAACCATGATACAGTCTACCTACAAAGTGCTATTGCACTCATAAATTCTCTGCCCTCCCTCCTTGAATCTCTGCTTTTGGCTTCATGGACTGTGCCCTCCATTCTTCATTTATCATCTTGGTCATCTGTAGTTTCATTTGGAATTTTTTTCTGTCTTTTGGAAACACTAGCATTCTAGATCATTTGGCTTTTCCTTACCTTGCTTTCAATCCACTCTCACCTGGATAATTTATCTATCCCTTAAGAAAGCAAAGGTTGACTTACTCAACCCTCACTTCAGCCTCTTCCTATTATGTCTTCCCAATACAGAAGTTGGAAGCTTAAAAAAATATCCTTCTCTGACTCCCTTGCAGCTAGGTTTCAGGGAACAGAATGCGTTTTGGCAAAGAGGAAATAGATAGAATTTTCAAAATTTTTTATTGAGATATAACTCACTTTCTGCATAATTCACCCATTTACAATGTTTAATTCTATGACTTTTAGTACATTCACAGGGCTGTGCCAGCACCACCCCAATCAAGGAAATACATGTAAGTTTTGAAAGCCAAGAATGTGACCAATAGTATCTCTCTGCCACCTTTGATTGTTACTGCTGGCAATACAGTCATGGAAGCACTGGGTTTCTTTGAAGCAGTTTTGTAGTGCCCAGTGACTAGCTTCTTATAGGGCAAGAGGGATGTATGCAGCCCTAGCAGTGGTGGACTCCTGATTACTTGACTGAGCCCTGAATTGCAGTCTTCCTGACCCGCTTCTATAACTACTTTATGGGCATTATCCCCAGAAATCCAACTCAGATCATGTTTCTCAAGTCTTTCTAATGATGTCATAAACTTTAAACTCTATATATTAACTCTTTTGCTAAAATAAAACCACCAAAGTGATATATTTCTTACAAAGTGAAACCTTCTGAGATCAATTTCTAAGAGACCAATTTTTAACTTGGACCTTCTTATTAATCTCCCACCTTGAAGGAACCTCCATAGTCAACATGCTCAAAACTGAACTCAATATCTCATTCATGAACCTTATCTTCTTCCTGATTCTCTTGCCCATTTCATCCTTAATTAGTTTTTCTACCAAGTTCTTCTCTTCTCCACATCCAGTTATCTAGTCACCAAATCCTAGATCTCAAGATCCTTGTCAAATCTGCAACTGCTGAGACATTGATATTCTCTTGCTCTGATTGCTAAAGAGTAACAGACCTGACTCTTAATTGGCTCTTGTTCCAATGTCAGATCACCCTACATGGAAGTCAGAGTAATCTGTCTAAAGCACCAATCTCATCAATGCCATGTTCTTTTTAAAAAAATTCTTTAATAGCTCTTCTGGCCTAAGGAGTAAAATGTAATGTTCAAGTTCCTTAACCTAGCATTCAAGGCTCTTCATGGTTTGGCCTGGGCTTCCAGACTCATTTTCTGCTATTTTCTCACATTTCATATTGTAGCCATTCCAGACTATACACCGTGGCTTTCATACTCTCTTATTTTATTAATGTGATTTTCCTCAACCTATTTTGCTGGTGAATTTTTATTTATACTTAAAAATCCTACTTATGGGTCATCACTATGCCTATAAATACTTTACTGACTAGCTTCTGTAAGTGTCCCACCACAACTCAGTACAGAGTCATTCCTTCCCCTCTTCCATGTAGTGTATTCTGTCATTGCCCATATCTCATGTGTTGTTTGCGTAACTTCATTCTCTCCCTCTAGTCTGATTCTGTGTCTTAAGACCTGTGCATTCCAAACACCTAGCACAGAGTCTGTGATAGAACAGATGCTCAGAACATATTTGAAGATTTTAGCTGATGCTAGATTCAATAGCTTTTCATTAAATGTCTAAGATAAAGATGGTGAATTACATATTGAGATCCTCATTTCCCTTTTCACCCTGCCTGCATAGGAATTGAGCCATCTTGGCACAATCAAGAAAGCACTTTAAAAAAAAAAAAAAAAAGAAAGCACTTTTCTCCATCACTTCTACCTCTGAGCATATGCTCCAAATAATTGAGAGCAGACACTCAAACAGATATTTTACAATAAAATTCATAGCAACATTATTCACAATAGTCAAAAGGTAGAAAGAACCCAAGAAGCCCTCAATTGATGGATAAAAAAATTATGGTATAATCATACAGTGGATATTATTTGGCTTCAAAAAGAAGTTTTGATCCACACTTTAACATGATTGAATCTTGAAGACATTATGCTGAGTGAAATGAGACAAATACAAAAAGAAAAATATTGTATGATTTCATTTTGTGAGATATCTAGAATACTCAAAATTTGTAGAAACAAAAATTAGCATACTTTTTATCAGGGGCTTAGTGGAAAGGGGAATGAAGATACAGACTTCAGTTTGGGATGATAAAAAAAAGTTCTGAGAAAGGATAACAGTGATGGTTACACAGTATTGTTAATGTGCTTCATGCCACTAAACTGTTCACTTAAAATGGTTAAAGTGGTAAATTTTGTGTTGTGTACACTTTACCACAATTGCTATGGTGTTAATGTTTTTATTCTTCCTTCTTCCTACTTCATCACCAACCTGAAGATAATAGGAGTAAAACTTTGGGGAGGCAGCTAGGTCATGAGAACTGAGCTCTAATGAATAGTATAGTATCCTTATACAGGAGACCCCAGAGAACGAGCTAGTCCCCTCCACCATGTAAGGACACAGCTGGGAGATGCTGATTATGAACAGTAAGCAGAGCTTCCCCAGACTCCAAATCTCCTGTGTCTCAGTCTTGGGCTTCCCAGTTTCCACAGCTGTGAGAACTAAATATCTGATGTTTATAAGCCACCCAGTCTCTGGTATTTTGTTATAGCAGCTCGAATAGACTAAGATGACAACCACAACAAAAAAGCTCTGTTCTGATGATACTTGAGTTCTGTTCTCAGATCTTCCATCATAAACCCATATGAAAATAACTTGACACTATACTTTCCTAAGATTCAATTTCTGTATCTTTGTAGTGAAAAGTATGGAGTAAAGGCTTGACAATTCCTCCAAACTATAAAATTTTGGCACCTTTAAGAAGATCCAGTTCTTTTTGGATAAATGTATATGTCAATGAACATGCTGTAGAAAATCTAGGACAGCATAGCCCTGAGGAAACTATGTTTCCCCACAGGCTCATGGGGACCAGCTAAGTTTCACCAGGATGGTCCTAGAGATGATTGACCTGAGTATGACACTTCTTTATGTTCATAGTAGATCATAAATGGAACAGAGTATGTGTCCAGAATTCATCTAACCATTCATGCTTCACCCAGCGTTATTAAGCACCTGCCATATGTCAGGGACTTTACTAAGTGTCTGGAATATAGATAGCAATAAGATGTGTGGTTTAGAGCATTTGTAGCATAGTAGGGACACTACACAGAGGCTTTAAAGTATTATGCATTAAAAAAATACAATAGAGATATGTACAAAGAACTTTGGAAGTTGCAGAGTTATCAATTTAGGAATAATACACCACAGAGAGGGTTAATTTTGAGCTACTCTTGAAGGATGAGGAGTACAAGAAGTTGGAGCTGAGTCAGAGAATTCTTTATCCCCCATGGTTTTTTGTTTTGTTTTGTTTTTAGGATTTTTGGGAGATGGGGCTTGAAGGCAGGGTCTTAGATATTATGCAGGCACTCTACCACTGAGCTACATCCCCAGTTTATTTATTTATTTTTTTTATTTTGAGACTTGGTCTCACTAAGTTGCTCAGGTTGGCTTCGAGCTTGTAATCCTCCTGCCTCATCCTCCCAAGTAGCTGGGATTACAGGCATGTGCCACCGCATCCTGCTGATTTTCTCCTTTCTTGATCTACACCTTATGTTCCTTCTGTCCCAGTATGGCAGCTGATATGTGAGAATTCATAAAAGGTTGTATATCCATAGTGTGTTAGCTACTATAAATAACATTTTTTCTTAAGCCTGATCTCTTCTGATACATTCTTATAAATATATCCCTTTTAATATCCTTTAAAGACCCCCTTAGGCAAAGATAAAATATTACCCACAGTCTGCCATTCTCTTAATAGCTTTGCCAATGTTTGCTGTTCTAATGTCAATAGTCATAATATAGCTTGGCTTTCAATGTGGGATTAAGCCTCTTTTATTCTTGGAGTAATCAGAAAAGCAATTGGATAGTTAGTATGCTCTTTGGAATCCCATTGAAAAAGAATGAGATTCTGCCAGATCCTGTCATGGCAGAAGAAAACAGACTTGAAAGGTGAAGAGAAAGCTCCTTTCCTCCTGAAAGGAAAGTGCTGACAGGTTCTACCAGTCATGAACAGACTCGCAGCACCCAAGGGTCACCCACTTGAAAGGCATGCCAGAGTTGGCCAGCAGGTCCCGGCATGCAGAAGCTAGAAGGGAACTAATTAATTAAAGAGTGTCAAACACATTTTCAGACTGCAGACAACAGAAAATAAAATGGACTTCACACGGTTTAACCAGTTGGGAAGAGTAAGATCATACTGAACTCATAAAATTTTTTTTTCAGAGAAAGATAAGTTCCAACACATTTTGATTCTATCATGCTTAAAAGACAAATTGCTGTTTCAAATTCTGGCTGAAATAACGGAACTAAAGGCTTCCTAAAAATAAAGATAGAAAACTAACATTTATTGAGCATATACTATGTGCCAATTGCTGCAAGGAGTCCTCTGGTTAAATAAGTTGCTAATTCCAAGGGGCACCTCCTACGCTGGAGTCTGTGTGGACTGTTGTGCAGAGTTGCAGCCCTGGTGCTATTTGTGTTTTTTTTACCTCACTTAATCCTGTGAAAGCTCAGCAATGAAAGTGCTCTTTTTACACATGAGGGAACAGACCTGGTTCTTAACTCTGGCCCCCCAATGCACTGTGTTACTTTTGAATGTTACTTAATCTTGCTGGACTTGGGAGTCCACCTGTATCCTGCTACCCCATATGAATGCCAGTTGGCAGCCATTGCAGTATGAATAGTTTCCATGGAAACATCAACTAAGGAAGTAGTCCAATTGCCTCCAGTCTCTGCTCATCCAAGCAAAATGCTGACATGGGTAGAATTTGTATCAATCTTTCTTTTTCCTTCCTAACAGTTTTTCTCCCCAAGGTGAGAGCCATCTCAAGTTTTCCTCCTTCCTCTTAAATACTTGCCCTTTAATCTTGCTTTCATATCAGGTCATAACATTCCTAAAAACATTTTTTGTTGTCCAACTCTCTCTAATGAATCAGTATTTTAACAGAAAGCTAAGCTTTGAATTGGAGTATCCCAAAAGCAATTGGCATCTGTCTGGAAACCTTGGAATTTCACCTAGGAGAGTTCTCCCGCCAGAGTTTCTTTAAGAGCTCACTGTTGGCATGATGTCTCCATCTGGGGCTCCTTCTTAGATTCCTGTCCTTGCCAGGGAAGGATGCTTTAGTGTTGTATCCATAGGCATATTTTTGACTCTCTGAAGATTGTCTTCATTGGTACCTTTATGATTGATGCATACTTTGACCCTAAATATAAAGTTAAAAGCACTGTTCATGATAGAAAAAGATGTCAAAAGGAAGAACAGATGCATGCCCAAATGAGACTGTACTCCCAGTGCTTTGTCTCTGGCTTGTTAGATGCTCATCAGAGAGAGGAGAGGCTATAATTGGGCAGGACTCCCTTTTCTAATCTAGTCTTGCTTGGTCATTACTCCTATATGCAACTTAATGCCAACTGATCTTATGGCAAATAAAATTGTGGAAATAAAAATAAATAAAATACTTGCTCTTTACAAGAATATTCAACACCCATACTTTCAACAAAATTAAGGGAAATACAATATATAGATGTTTAAGCTTCAGAGAACTGCTACAAAGAAAAGGATATTAGGTGCAAAGGTACTTCTTTGTACTCTCGAATCACACCAGCAAGTAATCAGCTACTCCATTTAATTGAAGCTGCTCCTGTTTCAGTTTCAGTAATAATTTCTCCTTTAACCAATGGGTACAATTGCCACTTACTTACATCTCCCTTACAGGGATGATGCATGCTTTCCCTCTGGTTTGTATGTGCTATATTATCCTTTATGGAACTTGGAAATACAGGTTTTCATTTTGTTTTATTCTCTTGAAAGTTTTGAAAGTGCTGGAAAGAGAAAGGGCAGAGGTAGTACCCACTAAGAACCAGTTATGAACTGGGCCCTTTATATAAATGACTCCATTAATCTTCTTATAAAACTACTCTGATGTAATCTTATTATTGCCATTATACTGCTGGGTCTACTAGTTCCATAGAGTGTATTGAACTTACCCAAGTCATTCACTGTCAATGGCAGATCTGTGTGATGAGCCAGTCCATCTTACTTCCGCTCTCTACCTCTGCCCTGATGCTCAGTCCCAGTCCTGGGTTCTCCTTCTAATCTACATAATGTGAGGAAATTAGAAGAAATTTAGATTCTGTGGATCATTTCTGCTGATCACTTTGGCTATCATTCTTATTGCTTCGAACTGGAAATCACTGCTGATCCCATCCCCAAGCTGCAAAGCAGCTCAGGTCAGAGGGAAACTGGAAAAACTGTGAATCAGCTGTGAAAGTCACAGCCCTGGAGCGATTTGATGATCATCTTTGGTTTCTTCCCACTTGGGAGATAAGGGACCCTGAATCTCAGAGAGACTGGAGTACACGGTCATATAAGAAATTAAATTAACTTGGAATCGAGATCTTGCAGGCTTTCTGCTCCAAGGCACATCCTGATAACCACACCCAGTGTTTCTTTTCCCACAAAGCTACACAGTCTTTCAGGGTGGGATGTGAATGTATCTTTTAGGGGAATGCTGAAAAAATAACAATTCCACACACTGAACTCTTTTAAGAAATCAAGTTGTCCAGTTAAGTATGACGTTCATAGGGCAGTCAACCTCAATGACAGGATACATGCAGTACTGTGGTCAGTCAGCAAAGCAATTCCTAGCACATAACCTCTTGCTTGTTTTGATTTATCAATTGTCTAAAAGAAGATCCAGAAGTTGTGCACAACTTTTAAATCACCAGGTTTTTCATTGTAAGTGACAACCTTTTGCATTTTATTAGTGTGATCTACTCTTTAATAAGCCTTTATAGGACCAATATATCATAAAGGCATCATTAAAATATTCCTCTTTACTGGTTATAAATTGCCTTGATGGTGCAGTGAGTACATCTCCCAGAGCACCTTTGACAGAATGAGCCTTATGATTCAGGCGTGTCATTGTCACAGAAGGATGATGTTGTAGCCCAGCCTAACTCCCCCCAAGGGAGGAAAAGGGACATTGTGATATGAGTAAAGGAAATAGGTGACTGGAATGTCATGGGTGTGTCTGTTGCTGAAGAGTTCAGTTGTTCCACTTTGGAAAACCTACTTCTCTGATCCTCTTCTTTATCTGTGAAATAAAATCTCCTTGTCTATCTCACAGAATTACTGTGAAGATCAAATAAAACAATTACATGAAATCATTTTGAAAAGTAGATTTAGTTCTCCAGAAAACAGATAGAGACAGATTTTAGCATGCAGAACGTTTATTGGAGGGCCCTTGGGATTACACCTCTGGAAGAGAAGAGAAAGAAGCAATGAATGGCACAGGGAGAAATCTAGTAGTTATGCAGCCCTGTGACAACCTCAGCCACTCATATAAGGAGACCTACAGCTAACATGACCTTTCTATATTGTTTCAATTTTTGCTGAAATGACCAAGCCTTTACAGCTGGCCTCAGTTAGTCATTGGATGTCAGTTTCCTGGAGCAAGGTGGCTAGGTGGCTGCCTGATTCTGTGGATCATTTCTTCTCATCACTTTGGCTATTGTCCTTATTGCTTCTAGGTGGCTGCTGCAGCTGAGCTATGACAGTGGAGGCTTTCTGCTGATAGCATTCCTCGTAACTATGGCAAAAATTCTTTCCCTCAAGCAGGAACATGGTGATTGTATCACAGTGTCAACTACAGTCCACCCCTTGCACTACCTCATTCTGCTTCCTGTGCATTTAAGGGGCAGCTCTTCCACTATTCCATGGAGCCTCTTTTTTCTTGGAGGAAACTTTAAAAAGGAAAATAAGTAGGAAAAACTATAGTTCCTTCAGCTATAGATGGCCTCTGGAGCACAGTAGATCCTTTTCCTTACCCTCTTCCACTATCCATTTTAGATTCTTCTCACCTTGACTAGCACTTCTAATCATCTGAGTTGCTGACCTGGTTTGGTGGCTCAGATCCTCAAACCTAATGGGTTGTAGTAACTAGTTTCAGTGTCCTTTCAGGCCAGGCTTGATTTACTTATGCATTTACTTTTATCATCAAGCAAGGGAGTACCAAGAGGCATCCAGATGGATCTCCTGGGTACCAAACATAATCATGCCTACCCCTGTTGTGTTAAAGCATCCCTTTGATGTGGGTCAATTATCCCTGCCAAGATAGCATCTCTTCTTTCCCGCTGGTCCCTAAACACAAGAATCCTGAAATGAGCAGATGGAAGCTGTAGCATACAGTTCAGTGCACTCTAACTATATTGTTTGCCTGAAATGCTCCTCCTTGTGTGACCAGGTCAGCTAAACCCAGGGAGCCCAATGTTGTGAGGATGAAAAGCATAAATTTCCTAAGTGGGTCATCAGGAGTGATGATAACTACACCACTATTACTGCTCCCCTTTTTACCCATAAGGTCAGGTATTCTGATTATTGGAGAGAGTTCCTATATAGATCTTTGGTTCAAGGTTTCTACTGCACCAAGAGATTAGCATATTATTCTTGTAAAGTACCTCTGTTTAGCTAGTGCTTCAGCTAGGCCTTTGCAAGCCTTTCCTTCGTGCTTATCAGATCAGCAGTGTCTGCATGGTGAGAGTGTTGCATGGCTACTAGATCACATGATGTTTACTCTCTTGGTGTGTTTACTGTGTGGAGTTCCAAGGTCTGATTCTAAAAGATATATGGTCCTACTGGTGGATAAAAAACTCCATAAGTCCATGGATATTTGTTTACATCTCCATGGGAAAGAAAGGTACAGTAATGCTTGAGATGTTTGTTTGATTTTGTCAGAAAGACTTCTGCCATTTCCAAGATTGAAGGGATCTAATGTAGTCAACTTGCAACAAAGTGGGAAATGGTTTTCTCAAGGAATATATAAAGAATTCAACATTGATTTCAGTTTTTGGTAAGTTAAGTGGTCAGTGGCAATAGTTTCCGGGTCATCCTTTGTATGTGAGAATCCACACTTTTCAAACACAAATAATTCCCATCTCAGTTATGATGGTCACTAGGCTCAACTGCCTCTGATACCAAGCCAGGGTGAGCAATTTCAGAGGCTGGCTGACATAAACTGGCCAAGTCATTTTGTCTCCTTTTGATGTCTACTGCCATAGACATGTTTGGTAGGCATTAAGATGCAAATCAGTGATTTTCATACTGAGTCTACTCCATGCATAAGCCATTCCCAAGACTACCTTATTATCTAATCTTTTTCTTCCTCAATCTACTTAGGACCAGCCCCCTAAGTAATTCACCACTGTGTGTGTATGTGTATATATTCATGTGTATATGTGTGTGTGCCACTTTCCTTTCCACACTCTTATCCTCATTCCATTTTCTCTTTCTTACTTCCTTCCCTAGCTAGCTCCTCTACTGATCTTGGTTGTTTCCCTGTATGGTGATCTGAATCCTTAAAGCATGAGGAGTGTGAACACCTAGTTTTGGAGCCTTTCTCTTTTCAGAGAAGAGTAGATGATCAGGTGTACTCCTGAAAGCTCTGTCCACTAGGAATATTTTCTCTTGTAATTGTTTTTTAAGGTCAGCCTCAAGTGAAGATCTAGTATCAGAATTCCACTTTCATTTTGACAAACAAAATGAGCTAACCCATTGGTCTATATTGCATGGATCCTTTACTCCTTGGTCATATGGCATCTCTTCCACCTGTACTGTTCAACTGTGGCTGTGGGTTAGGACATGGATGATAGTGTGACAATGATGGATGATATTACAGTCGGGTCTCCTTGCAGTTGGCTTGTTTTACCCTTTGCTTATGCTTTATTCCTGAGGGTTCACTTCACTTATAATATGTTGCTGCTGAACCTGCCTGACCTTATAACTTGGTGAATGACACAGAACCTAGTTCATGACAGGCTATTTTAGATTCATAGTCATTTGATGTCCTTTGGTCAAATATTCTGCATCTGTAAGGATCAATTGAATGCCAGATATTTTTGAAAAATATGTAATTCCCATAGCATGGATTTGCTCTAGAAGCTCAGGCTTCTGTGTTATTTTCCCAGTCGACCATACCATAAACTTTATAAGGCATCATTTACCACCACCGATACTTCTAAAATTATAGGGTCTTGAGGATACCGACACTGCACCCTGAACCTGCTATCTAGTGTTCTTTTCTACTTAGGAGTCTCTAAGACCTGGCAGCCTTCATTATATGGATTAAAGCAGTATTCCCAGGTGTGGAACATGCTACCTTCAGAACATGAAGGGATTTAATAGGTCCCTCTGTGCATCCTTTCTTGAGATGGGAGAAAGATAATGAAATAATTTGAATTTTACGTTGGATACAACTCCCAAACTAACCCTGCCCCATGGATTTTTCTAAGTTTTACTAATGTAGTAGACCTCTTAATTTTTGTTTGACATTGGTATATACTGGAACATATGTGTCTTTCTTAGTAAAACCTCCAAAGTACTAGTCATTTTTTGTTCATCTAATTCAATAATGGTGAAGTTATCAACTTAATGGATTAATGTAGCGTTCTGTGTGATATCCAAATGGTTCAGAACTATATTATAATAGAGGATGGAAAGAGGTCACATAACTCATAAGACAAAACTGTGAGTGTATATTAGTATTCCTGCAATGGGACTTCAAACTATTACTAGTCCTCTATGTAATATAGAATGAAGAGAATGCATCTATAAATTTAGTGGCTGTATGTCATATACCTGGGGTCATAGTTCTCTGCTCAAGTAAAAATATAACTTTTGGCTTAGCATCTACAATTGTAGGTACTGTGTAGTCATGTTTAGGGAAGTGTTCTACTGTCTTCTAAGATGCATCTGGTTTCTTTAGGAGTCCTATTGGTAAACTAAATGAGGATGTGATGGGTATCACCATTCCTACTTCCATTAGGTCTCATGAATAATACTAATTTCTGCCATCTTCATGGTATATGGATGATTTTCATCTATTATCATTATGAGAAGATTGAGGAGAGGGAGCAATTCCAGAGACTCCTGTTTAGCCTTTCAGTTATAGGTAGTCTTCCCTCCACAAGCCAAAGGACCCACCATGGGAACTGTGCTGATTACAAGCATGTCTAATCAACGTCTACTTTGGAGAAAGAGGAAAAGAATAAACTCATGGTTCCTGAGGTCATGATGGATCCTCTGTGAGCTGAAACTTACCCAAGATTAATCTTATTCGCCATCACTTCTAATAAAGGGGCCATGTTGGTACTTTAGCTTTCCAGTTACTCAGCTGCTACAGTCTGAAGGTCAATGTGTCTCCGAAGTTCTTAAGTTGAAACTTAACCCCAGAGTGATGATCTTAAGATAGGGAGCATTTGGGACATGATTAGTTCCCTTATAAAAGGGATCTGACATCATTTTATATCATTTCAGTTTTTTGTTTGTTTGTTTGTCTTCCCCTCTACCTTGTGAGAACACAACAGGAAATGCCAGCATGAGGAACAGGACCTCACCAGACACCAAATCTTCTGCTATCTTGATATAGGATTTCCCAGCCTCCAAAACTGGTGGGCAATAAATTTCTATTATTTATAAATTGTCCAGTCTGAGGTATTTTATTATAGCATCCTGAGCAGACTAAGACACTAGCCTTATATCCAATAGTTTTAAAAATCTTTGGGTATCTCCATTACCTCAGTTTCATTTACCTGAGTAAATGACCAAGGTTCTTTTGGGGTAAGATTGAGAGAATAGATATTGCCATTATGTAGCAGGGTCCTTCTTCTCTTGGATGTCACCTCTTCAATCAATGTCCTAGATCCAAAAACTGGCAAGAGATGAGTGAACCCATTTGCCACCTTCATTCCCAAAAAGTCTTGGTACCAGTCGCCTTGTGTTGGGTTATCCAGGAAGAAATTCTGAGATGCTGTTTAACATTCAAGGTATTTATTAAGGGTTGACTTGGGAAACTCTGGGAGAGAGGGGAAGGGAACAGAAATAGGTAGAGGAAGAAGTCAAATTGTGAAGTGGCCAAACCCACGGTTCACTCTGAAGCTTTCATGACTCATCAGAGTTGTGCAGAACCAGGTTGAAATGGATGAGCTTCAAAAACAGTATCATTCAATTATGGGATGTAGGTCCTTGCCCAGGGAGGGGTAGCTGAAGTCATCCATGAAGAGGCCAGTAGAGGAGGTGTTCTGCTGACAGCTTTCTGCATCCTGGAGAACAAATCCTGTAGGAGGAAGGGTATGGGCAGGTAGGACCAGTGTTGTTGCCACTGCTCCCTCCACCGCTGTCTCCTCACCTCACCTGCCAGATTCTTTGCTAGGTTATCCTCCCTTGCCGCATTAAGTCTTTGACATCTTGGTTTCTTTCTATTAAATGGAAGTAATGATCCTTTCCTTGTTTATTTCCTAAGGTTGTTAAAGGACTGAAAGGATTTGAAAGCTAAAAAATATCTTATAAATACTAGGAATTGTTATCATAATTAACATTGAAGATTACCGAATATCAAGAAATGGTTGTTAAAAAAAAAAACATACAAATGAAAAAAAAAACAGCTCTGATTTCATTTGTAAATTTTCTGTTAAAAAATTGCCTGGTTTCTTAGGTTGATGATAAAAATGTTTTCCTTTTTTTTTTTTTTTTTTTTTTTTGCGGTGCTGGGGATTGAACCAAGGGCTTTGTGCTTGCAAGGCATGTTTTCCGTATTTTTATTGGTGCATTATAGTTACAAATAATGGTTGGATTCATTGTTCCATATTCATATGTACTCACAATATAACAATACAATTTGGCCAGTATCATTCCCCAGTATTTCCCTTTCCTTTCCTCCTCCTTTCTCCTGATGCTTTCTTCTACTCTATTGATCTCCTTTCAGTCTCCCACCTTTATTCTCCATTTTCCTCTCTAACTTCTACAAATGACAGAAAATGTATATCCTACAAATGGCATAATTTCATTCTTTTTCATGGCTGAATAAAACTCCATTGTGTCTATATACCACATTTTTCTTTATCCATTCATCCACTGACGAACACCGAGGCTGGTTTCATAGTTTCACTATTGTGAATTGTGCGGCTGCAAACATGGATATGCCTGTATCACTCCAGTACAGCAACATTAATTCTTTAGAAGAAATACTGAGAACTGGGTCATATGGTTGTTCCATTCCTAGTCCTTTGAGAAATCTCCACATTGATTTCCATAGTAGTTTTTCTAATTTACACTCCCACCAAGAGTGTAAAAATATTCCTTTTCCTTCACATACTCTCTAGCATTTATATTGTTTGTCTTCTTTTTTATTTAATTTTTTGATTTATTGCACACAAATGGAGAAGAGCAATTGTTTTTCTGGTTGCACACAAAGTAGAGTCACCCCTTCTGTGCATTCATACATGTACACAGGGCAATGATGTCTGTCACACATACCGTTATTGTTTGTCTTCTTGATCATTGTCATTCTGATTGGAATGAGCTGAAATTTCACTACAGTTTTTATTTTTATTTTCCTGATTGCTGGAGATGTTCAACATTTTTTCATATATTTGTTGATAATTTGTATTTCTTCTTTAGAGAAGAGTCTGTTCAGTTCATTCGCCCAACCATTAATTGAGTTATTTGATTTTTTGGTGTTGTTTTTTGAGTTCTCTATATATTCTGAATATTAACTCTGTCTCAGAGGAGTGACTAGCAAAATTTTTCTCAATTTTGTAGGTTCTCTCTTCATATTCTCAATTGATTCTTCTTCTGTGCAGAAGCTTTTTAATTTAATGCCATCCCATTCATTAACACTTGACATTATTCCTGAGTTTTAGTGGTCCTATTAGAAAAGTTATTGCCTGTACCTATATGCTGGAGTGTGGACCCTGTATTTGTTTTAGGAGTTGCATAGTTTTTGATCTAATTCCTAAGTCTTTGATCTATTTCGAGTTGAATTTTGTGCATGGAGAGAGAGAAGGTTTTAGTCTCACTCTTCTACATATGTATAACCAGTGTTTCCAGCTCCATTTGTTAAAAAGGCTGTCTTTTCTCCAGTGTATATTTTTGGCATCTTTGTCAAGGATCAGAGGAAAGTATATGTGCATATTTGTATCTTTGTCTCCTATTCTGTACCTTTGGTGTATGTCTGTTTTATGCCAGTACCATGCAGTTTTTGTTATTATAGCTTTGTAGTACAATTACAAGTCAGGTATTGTGATGTCTCCAGCATGGATTTTTTTGACTTAGAATTGCTTTGGCTATTCTGGATCTTTTATTCTTCCAAATGAATTTTAGGACTGGTCTCCAGTTCTGTGAAGAATGTCATTGGTCTTTTGATGGAGATTGTGTTGAATCTGTATATTGTTTTTGGTAGTATGGCCATTTTAATGACCTTAATTCTGCCTATCCATGAACATGGAGTATCTTTCCATCCTATTGTGTCTTTTTCAATTTCTTTATTCAATGTTCTATAGTTATGGTAGCGGTCTTTTGCCTCCTTGGTTAGATTTATTCCTAGGGGTTTTTTTGAGGCTATTGTGAATGGTATTATTTTCCTGATTTCTTTATCAACAGATATATTATTTGTATATAGGAAAGTTAGTGATTTTTGTGTGTTGGTTTTGTAACCTGATACTATGCTGAATGTTTATTAGATCTGGCTGCCTTTTGATGGAACTTTTTGGATCTTCTAAGTATAGGATCATAGCAAATAATGATAAATTTTCTTCTTCCTCTCCTATTTTTATCCTTGAATTTCCTTCTCTTACCTAATTGCTCTGACTAGAATTTCTAGTACTATATTGAATAGGAGTGGAGAAAATAGATATCCTTATCTTTCTCTGGATTTAAAGTAAATGCTTAAATTTTTCCCTCATTCACTGTAACATTGGCTTTGATTATGTCATGCATAGCCTTTTTGATGTTCTTGTAGGTTTCTTTCCTCCTTAGTTCCTTCAGTGTCTTTATCATGAATGTGTGCTGAGTTCTGTTGAGGGCTTTCCCTGCATCTATTGAGGTGACTATGATTTTTGTCCTTAATTCTATTTTTGTGGTAAATTAGTTTTATTGATTTGCACATGTTAAACTGTTCATGTATCCCTTGGATAAAACCAAATTTGTCATTACATATAATTTCTTATATGTTGTTGAATGTGATTGATATTTTTTTCTTTTTCACTGGTTCTTTTTAGTTATACATAACAGTAGAATCCATTTTGACATGATTATACAAGCATGGAATATATCTTATTCTAATTCAGATTCCAGTACCTCTACTTCCTCTTCCCTTTTCCTTTCCCCTGCTCCCTTCCCTCTATTGATCTACCTGCCATTTACCCATACTTATTATTTTTAATTAATTTATTGTGAATTTCCGTGAGAGTGAGATTCACTGTGTGGTGTATTTATGTATGTACATAGGAAAATTAGATTCATTCCACTGTCTTTCCTTTTCCTATTCCCTCTCCCTTTCCTTCATTCTCCTTTGTCTAATCCACTGAACTTCTATTCTCCTCCCCCTTATTGTGGGTTAGGTGCCACATATCAGAGAAAACTTTTGACTTTTCCTTTCTTGGGATTGGCTTATTTCACTAAGCATGATAGTCTCTAGATCTGTCCATTTACTGGCAAATGTCATAAAGTCAATTCCTTTATAGCTGAGTAATACTCCATTGTGTGTGTGTGTGTGTGTGTGTGTGTATCACAATTTCTTTATCCATTCATCTGTTGAAGGGCATCTAGCGTGGCTTCATAGCTTAGCTATAGTGAATTGAACTGCTATAAAGATTAATGTGACTGTGTCCCTATAGTATGCTGATTTAAAATCCTTTGTATATATACCAAGGAGTAGGATTTCTGGGTCGAATGGTGGTTCCATTCCTTGTTTTTGAGGAATCTCCATACTGCTTTCAAGAGTTGTTGCACCAACCTACAGTCCCACCAAAATATTTGAGTGTACCCTTTTCCCCACATCCTCACCAACAATTGTTGTTACCTGTATTCTTGATAATTGCCATTCTGACTGGAGTGAGATGAAATCTCAAGGTATTTTTAAGTTGTATTTCTTTAATTGCTATAGATGTTGAACATTTTTTCATATATTTGTTGACTGTCATTTAAAATCTTATTAAGGATTTGTGCATCTAAGTTCATCAGGGATATTGGTCCTTAGTTTTTTTTCTTCAATGTGTCTGATATTGGAATGAGGGTGATGCTGGCTTCATAGAATGAATTTGAAAGTGTTCCATCCCTTTCTATTTCATGGAATAATTTGAGGACCATTGATATTTGTTCTTATTTAAATGGCTGGTAGAATTCAGCTGAGAATTCATCTTGCCCTGGGCTTTTTTGGTGGAAGGTTTTTTTTATTACTGCTTCTATCTTATTGGAAATATTGAGATGTCCTCTGTTTGTCTTTTTAGGTTTTCCATGTCCTCTTCATTCAATTTTGACAGGTCATATGTGTATAAAGGTGTATCCATTTCTTCTAGGCTTTCCAATTTATTGGAGTATAAGTTTTCAAAATAGTCCCTAATTATTCTCTGGATTTCTGTGATGTCCAATTTTTATCTCCAATTTTATTAATTTGTGTCTTAGTTACTTCATTGGCATTTGTGAGTTCTGGGGTTTGTATTTTATTCCTTCTGTAAAAACTATTTTCTATAGTTCTAGCCTAGTAGTAATACATTGTTTTAGTTTCTGTTTATCTTTGAAGATATTTATTTCTTCTTAGATTATGAAGGATAGCTTTGCTGGTTATAGCAATCTTGGTTAATATTTATTTTCTTTCAGGGCTTGGAACACATCATCCCAAGCCCTCCTGGATTTCAGAGCTATGAGAAATTAGAAGTAATGCCAATTGTCTTGTCTCTTAATGTGAACTGACAGTTTTTCTCTTGAGGCTTTTAGAACTCTATTCTTGTTCTTCATGCTAGATATTTTAATTATAATGTGTCATGGAGAGGTACTTTTTATGATCTTGTCTATTTGGGGTTCTGTATGCATCCTGTATCTAAATGTCCATCTTATTCTCAAAGTTTGGAAAAATTTCTCTTGTTATTTTCCTGAACAGATAATCCATGCCATTAGTTTGCATCTTATAACCCTTTTCAATACCAATGATTCTTAAATTTGGTTTCTTAAAGTTGTCTCAGAATTTTGTATGTTCTGATCATGTTTACTTATATTCTTTTCTTTAGTACTGTCTGAATGTTCAAAGCCAGTTTCTTTACCTTCCAGCTCTGAGATTCTGTCTTCAGCATGGTCTACTCTATCAAAGAAACTTTCAAGTGAACATTTTATTTGATTATTGTCTTTCATTTCCAGGATTTCTGTTTGGTTCTTTTTCAATATCTCTATCTCCCTATTAATTTTCTCATTGATATTCTGCACTGACTTCCTTAATTCATTCCTTATTTTTCTGTGTTCTCTTGGAATACACTGATCATTTTTATAATCATTCTTTTCAATTTTTATCTGATATTTCATCTCTTTTAATATCTTTGGAGTTGGAGTCAGTTACTGGTGAATTATGAACTTTAGGAGACATCGTGTTATGTTGTTTTTTCATATTTCTTGTATTCTCTGCTGGGTTTTGGATATCTCTTGGAATGGATTTCTCTTCACTCTTATGTGTGGGCCTTTCTAGGGCACAGTCTTCTCTTGCCAATGGGTGTTAGTGTGATCTAGATTGAGACCACTTGTAGGTGTGATGTCCATAGCCTTTGTGTTAATTCTGTTTTTGCTATAGGAGTGGTAGTCTGTGAATGGGAGCTGAGCATGACTCTCACCAGCCATTTCTTCTTGGGGCTTGGTCACTAGTTTGGGAGTTTTAATTTCTTTATTTTTTGTATTAAAGTGTTGCTTGAAGATTGAATGTGGTTAATTTGTGTGTGGAGTATGTTACACTGTCTGATTGGGCTTAGTTCTTTAGCAGAGTCTCTTCTCTGTGAACTTGAAGTGTTCCTGTAGATTCCCAGCACCTCATAGAAACAGGGGAAACAAACAATACCAAGAACTTATGCAAATCATATACAGCATTAAAACAAATACCTGACGCCTACTATGACATCTACATTACTAATTACCACAAAAACAGGAATGGTGAGGTAAGAAATTGCCAAGAGCAAAACCAATAAATAACCATGAACTAAATATGGCATAAAAGTTAAAAAATAAGTGTCAATGGTGCCATCCATTGGGCTAATACTACAACAACATGAATAGTGGGAACAGGATTTATATAAACCAAATAGCTACAAAAGACGATAAAAATATAATATAGTTCATTATAAGGAAAAAATGTGGTAGGAAGGTAAAAGAAAGTTTAGAATGTTCAAAATGTTAACAGAAAGAATGCAGAAGAAACATAGAGTGTGATGTCCTTAAAGGAGAAGAAAAATAGGAAAAACAAACTAAGGGGAGAGAGAGAAAGAGGTTTGACTATTGGTGGGAAAACAAAGGAGAGAAAGAGAAACAAGATAAACAGACAAAACCAGAATAAAACAAAAACCCTAACCCTCAAAAGACATGACAAGGAAAAATAACTATTGTTTTTAAGAAATGCTGAAAATGAGGAACAGACATGTATATGTATATGTGTCTGCATACACTCACACACACACACACACACACACATTCATATCCATGAAGCAATCAGCACAGAAAGAACACAAAAAACACAAAAACAAAGAAAAGGAAAAAGATTCTTAATGAGAAATGAAATAACTGTCTCCACTGAAGGTGGTCAAAAGTTTCAACAAGGATGGATGGTCAGTGCCCTTATCCGACTGTCCTTTCCATTTCTCCTTGGGCTATGTACCAAAAGAGAAAGAAAGAGCAAAAGCTGCCAACTGGCCCCTTCCTCTTTCTTTGGAGCTCACCCAACTGCCAGCTGGAGTGGCCTGAAACTGAAGCTGGTTGATATTGCTCAGCTTCCCTTCCCACCAGTATAAAGTAGGATGAAATACGGAGTATTGTAAATTGGAGGTTTGTCTGGATAGAGCAGTTCGAGGCACCCCCAGGTGAGGCTGCTGCAGAGTTCTATGAGGGGAGTTCCTGCAGCTGTGTCTAATCAGGCTTTAGGGACTTTGTTAGGTGGCATCTACACTGGAGAGATTAGATCAACACACCCTAGGGCTTGGCAGATGCTGGTCTCTGCTGGAAGTCTGGATCTTGTAAGTCTCCCAAAATTCTACTCATGAGGCAGGGGAGCGAATCCTCCACAGGTCTCACACACTCTGCTGCCCATGAATATGAATGGTTTTCCCAGGCTTAGTTCCTGAGGGTATTCATACCTGCCTGTTCAGTTTCCTGGTCCTCTTCAGCTGGTCACATGAGCTGCCAGACTCAAAGGGAAAGCAAGTTGCCCTCCATGTTTCTAACTTCATTTCCACTGGGTACAATCCTTTCTGCCTGTTTCACTCATGTTCTTCTAGGTATACCCTGGGCCACACATTAGACACTTTCTGGGACAATATGACTATGTTTGCTATAATCTTCTGGGTTCTTGCAGCAGCAAGCTATAGTGTGTCCTCTCAGGATGGCTCCTGCTTTAGCTCTTTGCTTGCCAGTTGAGTGACACAGAAAGAGCACTTTTCAGATACCAGTTCTCTGTGCAGCCAATGGGTCAGCTAAGTTTAGACTGCTTTTCTGATCTGCAGGTTTTTCTGTGCCAAAATTGTCCATTGTATTTCTCTATTTATTTTGTCCCTCCCATCTGTGGTGAACCAGCACTGTTTCCATTGCCACTGCAGCAACTGGATTGGCTCCAATGTACTTTTCTCTTGTTCTTTGTTCAATGTACCCAAATTTCTGAGTCTCTAAGAGACTCTAACTGTCTATTATTGAATTTCAGTGAATTCCCTCTTTTACTCACCTAAGAAACAGCTCTTCCACTGCTTGAATTCGGAACTTTGGAGCAACTGAAAATGTAGCCTTCCTCTAATCTGTCATCTTGAATCTCCCAATAGTACAAATTTTTGACCTTAGGGATTATGCTTCTCATAATTGTGCTGCTCATAGGTCTTTTCAAAAAGCTTTTTTAATATCAAAAAAGATCTTTGTGTTTTTACCATGGGACTGCCAAACCTTAGGAGCATGAATCTGATACTTTGCAATGAGATGAGGGGTGACTGCAGAATGAAGGAAGGAGCTGCTATTTGCTGAATGATTCTATTTTCCAGACACCATGTGATGCACTTCCCAGGTTGCCTTTTTCAGTTTTCATATCAACAACATGAAGTTTGGAAATGGGGTCTTCTCGACCTCAGTTTAAACAACATGCTCTTTATTTTCATTTTGAGCAGCTTTCATGCCTCCTCAAAGAGGCAGGAAGGCCCACAAGCTCTCTCACACCATCGCTGACACACAGACTCTGAAGTCAATTCTCACTTCATTTCTTAGAAAAATGTAGTTATGTCCGCAGAGCATAAATCTGTAAAAACACAAAATTAATACATCATATCCATCTTCAAAGTATCCACATTTGGGAATTGGGAGACTGCAGTGAGTATTTTTCCTGCAACAAATCAGAGACTAAGCCAGACACTGAAGCCCCAGCATGCACCTGTGTTCAGCAGTTCTATCTGGGGAGTGACCCTGCATGATCTACTGCATTGGCTCTTTCAAAAAGAAGCCTCAGAAGGGAGGAGAAGAATGTCTGAGGGTTTGTCTGGGGAAAAATAAAAGGAATAATTGTTCTAAAAAAAGGAGAAATTGGTATTTCACTGGCAGCCCAAGTTGCACAGGAACACTTTAAACTTCTGTGGCTGGTATCCTTCATCTGAAAATCACCAACTGGTTTAAAAATCCCTCATCTGGGGATTTGACTGCCTGCAATCACACAGCCTGAAAGTGAGTATGTCTAGATACCCATATTCCTCAGTGGGGTCCTCGGGTACTCTGGTGGCCTGAATTCCTCTCACCAGCTTGTATGTGGGAAATAGCTCAAGAAGAAATCTATTTTTCAATGTACTTTGTCAGCCATTAACAAGAAGGAGTTAGATGGATATGAAGTTTTGCATCATTAATTCACTGGGCCCCCCGGGGTGTATGGTAAAGGGGGCATTTGTGACCCAGAAGTGGCTAGTGACCACACTGTACACTGTCCCCAAATCTGGCTTTCTGGTCATAGAGATAAAAGGATCCTGTCAGAAAGCAATGCATGTGGTCATGTGATCCACAGCTTTGGTGTGTGTGTATGTGTGCCCACATGCACACCTGTGGGTGATGAATCTAAAACCTTCCTTCCAAATTGAATTTGGTTTAATGTTTTTCTTTCTGGCCCTACAGTATTTAATTTCCTTCTCCTCTTATTTAACTGTGGAATTGTACTCTTTCACTGGTAAAGTATTTTGGCCTGCTGCAGGATTATGGCATTGTGGAAAATAAAGCTGAGTTATGTTGCAGTAATATTAAAGCAGCTCAGAGAGAGGCTTAGCAGCACCTGGCATGTGGGTAGCACTGACGACTAGAAGCAAAGTACTGGAGGGCTCAGCCTCCTCCTAGCATCAGTGTGTGACCTTAACCAAGTCATCCATCCCCTTGGGTTCCTATTTCTTCAGAGGCAAAAAGAATGGACTAAAGGGAGCCTGCAAGATCTCTTTCCACTCAGCAAATTCTGATCAGCATAATTTTGCAGAAATCTTGTATTCACTGCAAACATTTGTTGACTATTATGTGCCATTTACTGTGCTAGATTCTGAGGATTCAGGAATATATAAGCCATGCTTCTGCTCTCAAAGAATTCATGCTCTACTTGAGAGGGTCAGCAGTGGGAACAAGGATATAAACATAGATAAAATGATTACAACACAATAACTGTCAGTGATATGGAGCATTGTGGAAGAGTAATTAATTCTGTGGGCTGGGGGAGACCATGCCATTCTTAGCAAAAGGAAATAACACTTGTCTGGATGACAGGCAGGGAGCACACCAATTAGGAAGGGAATGATGAAATAAGAGGATTCCATGCTGGATGAACCTCAGGTACAAAGGGACATAAGCAAGGGCTAGAATGGCCATGTTTCCTAGAGAGCAAATAAAGGAGATGGACCATGATAATTGCAAAAGATATACTGGGGATGTCAATGAAGAGTCATATAGAAAATAGAGACATAATTTTAATAATTGTCATGTAACACATCCAATGCAGATTTAGAGGAGGGAGGGAACATTTACAAGATTGTTAGAAAAGAGATGCAGTGATTGAAGGAAAAAGAAGAAATAATGATGATTTTTTATTTCTAGCTTGGTGACTAAATGAATTGTAAGAATATTTTGAGAGGCAATCAATAGCAAATTCAGCTAACAATGATTTAATTCATGATTAAACTTATTTTTTAAAAAAAACATGAATTGGGGTAGTTTGGGAAGTGAGATTTGTTTTTGGAATCAACATCATTTTTTAATGTTTGTAACTTTGATTTGGGTGCATATAAATTAAGGTTTGTGATATCTAAGGGGTGGATTAACTCCTGTACCATTATGAAATGCTCCTCTTTATTCTTGTTTGTGCCTTTGTTAAAAAGAGAATACCTTAGACCAATTAAATTTAGTAGAGTTCATTGGAGAAAAACAAAATAAAACCAAGAATTGCAAATTGGGCAGCTTCTAAAACCAGCACAAGTCCTGAGAACTCCAGCCAATGATGTGAGCAAACAGCTTTTATAGGAAAATGGAAGTTAAGCATAAAAAACAACTTAGTTGGTCACAGCCTACTTAGTCAGGCAGCCAACTGGTTACAGCTTAACCAGCTAATTGTTTACAAGTTAACAAACTGAATGACTTTCTGCAACCAGTCAAAGCTGTTACTGTAATTAAACTCTACCTTGGTTTGGTCAACTGGGTCCAGGGCAGGTCCCCAGTCCAAATCAGTACCTCCCGCAAATTTTATTTAACACTTTGTATCCAGTTCTACATCTCTTCTTGCCTATAGAAAAATTGTTTTGTAGTTTCACAAGTCTTTTTTTTTCTTCTTCCCAGAGTTTTCATACTATGTGTTTTTACTTTTAATTTTTTGTGTATTTTTATTTAAGCTGTATTTCTGGTAAGCAGCATAAGCAGCATATAACTGTTATTCGTTTTATCCAGCTGATGATATTAACATTTTACATGGACTATTTAGTTAATTTAAATGAAATGTAAGTACAGACATTTCAGATTTTGTCTACTACCTTATTTTTTCTTCATGATCCACTTGTTTCATGTTGTTGTCCCTCTTCTTATTATTTTTTATAGAATAACCAAATATTTTTAATATTCCCTTCACCCCATTCTAATAGGTCAGGTACACATTCTTTTATAATTCTCTTAATGGTTAAAATGCAGATTGTGACATTTATCATAGACCCAGGATAGTCTAAACAAATTATTACTGCTCCCGCCTTTCTGTTACTTAACATTTACTGTTTACTCCCTTCTACCTTTTGTGGTATTATTGTCATGTATTTTAATCCTACATATATTCTAAAGTCCATAAGATTTTACTCATTACTTTCTTCAGTCAGTATTTCTTTATATTTATTCGCATTTTACCCTTTGTGCTGCTTTTCACTTCTTCCTGTATTTGTGTTTCGTTCCAGGATGTTTTCCTTCACTTTACGTGATTCAAATTATTCTTTCTTTTTGAGGCAGTTTTGCTAGTGGTGAATTATCTTAGTTTATGTTTGTCTCAAACATGTGTATTTCATTTTTTGAAGGATAGAAATGTAGATTGCCACTACAGATGCTTCTCAGCTTATGATGAGGTTGCTTCCTGATAGAGTCATCCTAAGTAGAGAATAACTTAGGTAGAAAATGCATTTCACATGCCTACTCAACTTAGCCTAGCCAAACTTAAATGTGCTTAGAACACTTACATTAGCCTACAGTTTAACAGAATCATCAAATACAAAGTCTGTTTTCTAATAAAGTATTGACTATTTCATGTAATTTATTGAATACCTTCATCCAAAATATGTTGACAATACACCATGCCGTAGAACAAAGAAGTTCCCTTTGTGATCACCTGGCTATCACTGCCCAGGAGCAGAATCAAGTGTTGAAGCAGGCATGCTAGTCCAGGAAAAGATCAAAGTTCAAGTCAAAGAGCAGTTACTACTGAATGTACCATCTTTGCCCCATCATAAAGTCAAAAAAATTATGTCAGAGCATGGTCACCTGGAACCCTGTGTACTTCAGCATTAAGGACGTCGATCTGTTATATCCTGGTTTTCATTATTTCAGTTGAGAAATCACCTTTAAGTTTTATTGTTGCTTTATTGAAGGTAATGTATATTGTTTCTCTGGTTGCTTTTATGAGATTTCTCTTTATTTTGGTTTCTGGCATTTTCTCTACGATGTGCCAGGTGTTGTTTAGATTTATATTTATGTGGACCTGTCTTTCAGTTCACTAATACTGTTTTCTGCTATGGCCTGCTTTGCCCTCTTGGTATTTAACTAGAATAGTGAATTCTTTATTTCAGATTTTGTATTTTTTAGTCCTTGTTTGTTTTTTACAGATGTGAAAGTTGTAAGACTTTGCCTGTCTTCTACATCTTTCACCTATTATATTGAATGTTTTAATCATCATTATACTAAAGTTACTTTTTTTGTTAAGTACAACATCTACATTATCTCTGGGTCAGTTTCATGTGTGTGCATGTACACATACATACAAAGGCATGTGTTTTCCTCTTGATTTTCAGTCCTTGTGGGCTTTTTTTTTGGGCCTGGTAACCTCAGATTGAATTTTGAACATTGTCTCTCCCAGTTAGCCACATGATCTTGAGGGGAACTGGGAACTCTCTACAACATGGTGTATTGCCAGACACACACACACACACCCATAGATATATATGTTGATAAATACACATATATGTACCCATATTGGATTATAAAATAACCTAGCATATGTGTGTATATGTTTGTATGTATATTAATGCTTTACCAGTTATGAAAAGCATTAAATCAAGATTGGTATTCCTAGGTATGCCTAATCTATCTCTGATTCACCTTGACCTTCCAAAGCTTTCAATAAAATCCTGTTCTGTTCTCCAGAATCCTTCCTTTTTACAGGCACTGAGTTCTAGTATGTGTCTCATGAAACTATTCAACACTATTTTTCAGAGGTTTTCTGTTGAGGGTTTTAGTCTCCCTCCCTATCCAGCCCCAGAACTTAGAAAATATCCTTAAAGAAAAACTAATTGCATACTAAAGTCACTTCCAGATTCCCCATCCCATGCTTCAGACAAAAACTCTACCAGTTTTTCTGTTCCCCAGCAGTTGTTGGTACAAATCCTAGAACCTAAACCTCTTGCCCAAGTTCAGAATCACTAAATGCTACTGGAGTAAAAATGGTTGCAGAATTCAGCTCGCTTCTTGGAGGTCTTCCCCTCTCCAGAGTTTAAGCCCATATATATTTCATAGCCTCAGAAGCTACCTGATGCCTTTAAGCAGATCATTGGTCCTCTTTCTTGGACAGGTTAGCTATCATCAGCGAGAACACATACCTGATGCAACCATCACAAAGTGGAAATCCTTCCAGGGCCTTCATGTCCTTCCGCTCTGTCAGTCTCTGGGTAAGGACTTTCCACTCCTGTGATGTTTTTCCATCCTGGTTGCAAGCTGAGATACTACTAATACCGGTATCCAGCACGAAAGGATGAGATGAACAGAAAAGACTCCTCCCTTTACTGCCACGTGTCTCCAGTCTTGCTTTCTATATATCTCAAAAACAAGAATTAGGTCAAATGTTCACTCCTATTTATGAGGAAGTCCGGAAGAGTATATTGCAAAGGGAAATGAAATTGCCATTTTTCTTTTCTAGGACTCGGCATTTTTCTACCCCATTCCACATCAAGGAAAGAGTTGTGTGGGATGACTTTTGGATAAACGGTCACATCCTACTTCACCATGGTTGAAAGAGATGGGAATATAGACGAAGTAGTAGAATAGTTAGTCAATGTCTTGCTCCTTGAATGAGTAAATAGAGTACAAATGACAAGATTTTAATTTAGGATTCAACGAGTAAAGAGCCAAAGTTAAATATACAATATTGGTCCTTTCGTTTTCTTTACTGAGTGGCGTATCTACCTGTATGCCCCAGAAGATTGCACAAGGGCAGGGCTTGTGTCACATCATTTTTGTAGTTAATATGTTGTCATTAGAAGGCATTCATTCAGTTGTCATTTGTTGATTTAATGTGAACTTTGAAGATTAGAAGGGATTTGGATATTTCTCAAGGAGAATGCAACACTTACAATATGGGGTGTGTGTGTGGATGTGTGTGTGGAGGGAGCACTTGTGAGGGCCATGTGAGCTTGAGGTGTGTAAGAGCAGGACACTGTGCAACAACCTGTCCCTGTTGGAAAATCCATTTTGGCAATAAATGAGAAACTACCAGGGATGAACTTTTCAGGGTTTCTATACAAATAGGGTGTTTCACTGGGCAGAAAAGGAAACTAAAGAACAAGAAATGAAGCAGTCTGAGTTCACAGTGTCTAAAACTATTACAAAGTCCAGAAAGGAGCCCCAACTCTCAAACCCTCCATTAAAATGAAATCCTTCCAACAAATTTTAGGGAGTTTTGAAAGACATTCTTTGACCTAGACACTAGATAAGTTATACAAAGCTCAACTCCACTTAATTGCATAATGAATGAATCAAGTACTTTAAATCACTTTGCAAAATCCCATGCACTATCACATTTCCTTCCTTGTAACCAATACCTGTTAAATGCAATCCTCATAGAGAAATAATTCACTTCATTGTATTAAAAAATGCCCAATTGGAGTCCTTTAAGTGTTGCAGTTCTCAATTATCTCACCCCAAACCCACTGTGAAGTGATAATTAGGGGCTAAAAGCTAAACCGATTACAGCAGAATTTTCTCCTGACAGCCATTTAATAGCTAATCAGGTGTTAAATCCCCAAATTATGCATTCCTCAGCAGCACACTGATCACAATAAATTTTAAAAGTTGGAGTTATCAACTTGTCTTTCACAACTTTGCCCCAACACACAAAACGTAAAAGAATTATCAATTTAGATGAATCAAAATCCTTGACAGTTTATTCTCTTTCTCTATGTGGAATGTTTGTTTTGATTAGTGGTTACTCTTAAATCTCAGTTCTGGCCTTCTTATTATCAAACTTAACTGCCTAGTGAAAGCTACCACATTTATGAGTATAACCATGTTAGTGTTGCCTAATTTGCATAAATCTGAAACCTACAACTAGACTGGTGGTAGTTGTGTGGAACTAGCAAGTGTACTAATGATATAGGACCAACATAGATGGCTTTACTAATTTAAAATGACCTCACAGCTATGTAATGCATGTTCCTGCAATGGGGACACAAGCCAGCCCACCCCTAAATAACACTGCAAAGCTGAGTGTCAAACTAGCCTCCGGACTTCATTCTGATGAGCCCACTCATGCCACATCCAATCTATGGTGACCACATATTGCCATGTGGATTCAGAGAACATCTGTATTCACATGGCAATTAATGAACCACTACAGACACAATCCTAATGTTAAAATACTGCACGCTTCTGCCTCTACCACAATCAAAATGGGGAAGGGCATTAGTAGAAAAGTTTATTTAGGTTTTTCTTCATTGTATTAAGCAATACTAAGATAAATATAAATAATCTGTCAAGGCTTCCATGGTCAACTTCCATATTATCACATTAAATCCAATGGTGTGAATGTAACACATTTCACTTTAGATCAGTTGTTTTCAACCAGGGAAGATTTTGCTTCCCAGAGGATATTTTGTGGCATCTGGATATATTTGGGTGTCACAAGTGGAGGGAGGATGCTACTGGCACGTAGTGAGTAGAGGCCAGGGATTCTGCTTAACATCCTACAATGACAAGACAACCCCCTTCTCAAAGAATATCTGTCCAGTTATCACAGCAGTGCCAAGGTGCAGAAACCCTGTTCTAGGTCCCAGACCCTCATTTCCTTGACACTCTGCTACACGAGTGTTCTCCATGGTTGTGGAGACACGTGTGGGGGATGGTGGGACATGGGAAAATATCCTAAAGATCTTCTTTTGAATCTCTATTCTTTCCCTCACCTTTCAAGAGAATAAGTCCACTACTTAACCCTACCATCTTTTTCTTCCATTTTCTTTTTTTTGGGGGGGAGACTTATTTATTCTCTTCAATGTTCACCCAAAGGCCTCCCCATTGCCTGGGGACATTGCTAGTTTAATTCTAGCAATATACATATTCATATTCATTCAACAAATAATGTCCAAGTGCTCATTGTGTGCTATGTATGGTTCCTGACTTCATGGATCTTAAATAAACATTAGTGGTCAATACCAAGAAATATGTGATAAATATAAAAAGTTAAGAAAACACACGTATATACCAAATCATATACATTTGAGATTCCGGGTGGAGATTATTTTATTTGGACTAAGACATTTTTGGAAGAATAAAGAGGGAGAATCAGGTCAAAGAATAAAAAATGGAAAATGGTCTGTTTTTTAAATTATGATTCATTGTACACAAATGGTGTACAACTATTATTTCTCTGGTTGTACATGAAATAGTGTCACACCATTTACATAAACATACATGTGCATAGAGTAATGATGTTTGTCTCATTGTTATTTTTTCCTTCCCCCCATGCCCTCCCCACCCCTCATTTCCCTCTATACAATCCATCCTTTCTCCATTCTTGCCTCCCTTCCACCCCCTGTTATGTATCATCATCCACTTATCAGAGAACTCATTTGGCCTTTGGTCTTTTGGGATTGGCTTATCTCACTTAGCTTGATATTCTCCAACTCCATCCATTTACCTGCAAATGCCATAATTTTCTTCATCTTTATGGCTGAATAATATTCCATTGTGTGTATGTGTGTGTGTGTGTGTGTGTATATATATATATATATATATATATATATATATATATCTCACAGTTTCTTTATCCATTCATCTATTGAAGGGCATCTAGGT